>PVJI01010999.1:0-57934 GCA_004026765.1 Micronycteris hirsuta | reverse complement strand
AATGTTGAAGGGAGTTATATGAGGTATGGAGGAATATCAACAGGGGAGTGGTAGGGGGAGAGGGTGGGAATGGGGCACAGAACAGG
Source organism: Micronycteris hirsuta (assembly GCA_004026765.1). NCBI lineage: Eukaryota > Metazoa > Chordata > Mammalia > Chiroptera > Phyllostomidae > Micronycteris > Micronycteris hirsuta. The sequence continues at coordinate 57,848 of PVJI01010999.1, read as the reverse complement.
TAGCATAAATGGGAGGTAGACAACAGACAGGGGGAGGTTAGAATAGTATAGGAAGTGCAGGAGCAGAAGGACTTATGTGTATGACCTATGGACAAAACTAAAGGGAGGGGAAAAGGGGGTAAGGGGGTGGGGGGAAAGAAGGGGGGGAAATTGGGACAACTGTAACAGCATAATCAATAAAATATAGTTAAAAAAATATTCACGTAATCCAGGAAATGAATGAGACAAATCTTGATCTCTAATTGTTATGCTGCCACTCACTAGTTCAATGAGCCTCTATCTGCTCCTCCAAAAAAACAGGAAAAAAAAGATCCCTCCAGTGACTCCCATAGGACATGAGGATGAAATTAAGTTGTTCCACAAAAGCACGTTCTCCTGGTTGCAAAGATCCTGGACTAGCTGGAGGAAAGGCATGAGCTGGAAGTCAAATGAGGATGATATGAAACCAGGTGATCAGTTGTTAGCAAAAGGAAAAATGCCAATTCTGTCTTTCATCAAGTGATATCAGCATTCCCCACCATTGCCATTTTGCTATCATCCAGTGGAACTCAACCAGTAAGAGTGGAAAAAAAGCCCCCCACTACCAAGTGAGATAGTTCAATGTCTTAAATTACATAAGCCATATAGAATCCATCAAAAGAGAGACAAACATGCTGTACTTTCTCTGCGACCCAGTCACAGCTGTGCAGTGTGATCTGCTGCTCCAGGTGCAGGCAAAAAAGAAGGTACATTGTTTGAAGAAAATTAAAAAATTTGTTTACTAGAAATGTACAACTATAAAACTGATTTAAAAACTGTTTTTCATTATCACCTTGTGCCAGCAATTCTAAACAATGTAATGATGAACTATTCCACGCGAAAAAATTTCTTTTTGGTACAATTTCCAGTCAGGTTTTGTTTGAGTTTTAATAATATATATGTGAGCGTTAAGTTAGCATATTTTATTTTCTTATTTGTTAATAAACACTATATTCTACAAGACAGTTACTTTGGAGAACTCCCAGTTACCCAACAGCCCCTGACATGTAGACCCTTTGGTTCAAAAGAAATTTGCACTGGTTTGACATCCTTCGAGTTCATTTCCAAGTGCTGTGGTTCTACATAGCCCTGTGTTTACACAGCAGATAAACAATGATGATACATGATTGTAAAATGAAGAAAAAGAACATAAGTTATTCATGTCTGTCCTTCTAGGTGACTACTTGAAATTGGTACCTGTCTTTAAAATGTGTAAGAATGAAACAGAGCATGACTGCACATGGCTAGTAAGCATAAACTTCGGATCATACATGAAATAATTTACAAATTTTAGTAACTTCTTTAAAGTTGAAATGTGTTCTTTTTAAGTTGCAAATTATTTATTTTAAAAATAAAAGATGAATTAAGAAATTAATGACTATTACTGATTATTACATAATAATTACTGAAAATAATTTTGTCATGTAAGTAAAAAGTGTTAAAATTGGTCCACTCTGAGTGTGAAATACTCTGGGTACCCCAGAAGTAGAGAGTTCAAAAAGTTCCCTAAGCACTGTTTTTTGGGAAGAAGGTTAGTGCTTTGTGTGTACCATCGAAGGACTGCACTATTGAACCAGCAGCACATTTTAATTCACAACCAGCTCAGGAGTAGGTCATGCCCTAAGAATGGAAACACATTCTCTGATACACGGTGCCGTGTCTTCCCTCCAGCCCCTTAAAACAGTCTCACACAGTGAGCAGAAAACAGTACTGTATTGAAAGATTGCTTTCGAGAGTTGATACAGAACTTATTCATTTTTTGCTTGGAAGCCATAACTGCGAGGTTTCGCTCAGAAACACAGGCCTAGCTGTTTTCTAAGGCCTGAATCTTGCTCTTCCTACTTGGGTGGATAAGAACCATCTGGGAAGTTCCAGGCTAGACAGAACACTAGAAATGCAGGACTCCTGGAGCCCATCACCAAGGATTTCAATGAGAAGATTTGGGGAAGAGCTTGGAATCTGTGTTTGAAATGATCAATGATCCCATTTAGGTTAGTTTTGGACTGAACTTTAATAAATATTGAGAAACTGAAGACCTCAGAAAAGTGGAATGCTTTTTATAATTTTATTCCTATTGCCAGTTCAGACTTTTAATTTACCAAGTCAATACCTTCCCATAAAGCATAAACAAACAAACACGTAAATAAGAAAAGTAAGTGTTACCCTTCCCCCAAAATAAAACAAGAGGACAAAATAACTGTGGTAGATGAGAACACTAATTGCTGTTTGAGGAGGTAATTCAGGGAGAGGCCCCTGTAACAGTGAAATGGAGTAAAGTAGCTTGCCAGATTCAAAGGGAGGAGAAGAAATTTTCTTCAGAGTTTGGTGTGGTCTCAGTGTTTGCACCTCCCTCCCCGAAATCCATGTGTTGAAACCCTAATCCCCAAGGTAATGTTATTAGCAGGGAGGGGGTCTTCTGAGAGGTAGTTAGGTCAGGAGGGTACAGCCTTCATAAATGGGATGAGTGGCCTTATAAAAGAGACCCCATGGGCCCCTCCCACGTGAGGACACTAAGAGAAGGCTGTCTATGAACCAGGAAGTGGCTCTCACCAGACACTGAACTTGCTGGCACCTAGTCTCAGACTTCTCAGCCTCCAGAACTGTGAGAAATAAACTGTTGTTTATAAATTACCTAGTCTCTGGTATTTTAGTTTAGAAGGCTGAAAGGAATAAGACTGAATTTAATAAATATAATGAAATTCTGCCTTTGAATTCCACTTCTAACAGATTTTAGAAAGGCAAAAAAAATTACATAATTTAAGAAGCTATAAATATAGACTAGAAATAGATGTATTTTTTCTTTAAAATCTTCTCAAATTTACTTTTAGCAATAATTATTTTTATATGCGGTTTACAGTTTAATTCAGAAACCTCTAAGGAGCACCCATTAAGTGCCAGGCAGGGAGACAGAACCGTCATGGCTCTGAAGGAGCTTTTAGTCTCATTGCAGAGAGGCCCGCCTGGCACCAAGCTTCGCGGACATTAGGCAACCCAGAGCACTGTCGCTTGCCTTTTGCTGTGGTTTAGTATGAAAAGGTGGGGCCCCTGTGGGGCGTGTGTGTGTGCATGTGATCATGCAAGCTGGTAAGGTATGGTGGCAGGTTTCCGAAGGGGTAACCTGCCTCATATGAAGTAACATTGCCCCCTGGTCTGAGAGCCTTGAAGGAAGGATGCACACACCAGGCTCAGTTCAGAAGAGCATATGCCAGAAGAAGGACGGGGGAGAGAGGAAGTTTATTTCTTATATAGATGTACGATCCAATAAGCTCCTAGTTTTTCAGAATTTCCTGCCTGGGTCTGGGGAACATAACTGCCTGCCTCCACCACTGGCCACCTTTGTGGGCAGGTTCTATTAGATATCCTTTTCCTTCTTGTCACTTCTCATTTTGCCACAACAGCCGGATGCTGCTGCTACTGCCACAGGCCTCTCTCCCCAGCTCTCGTCAGGCACGAGGGAAGCAGGGAGACCATCTTGTTCTTATATTAAATATAAGCCCCAAGGGGGATGTAACAGCACACTGTGTTCTTTAAAGTTGTTTCGAATGAAAAAAAATAATGTCTGTGTGTGTTGGTTGGTGGTTTTAAGACATTTCATTTCTGAAAACAGAGATAATAACAAGCGACAAAAAGAAAGGTTTCCAAAAAGCAAATATTCTCTCTTTTTTTTCCCCTCTCTCTTTAATGAAATAGAGTTCTTTCTCCCCCCGAGGGAGCCCTTTCCTGCTCAGCTGTCACTGAGCCCTCAGGGGATTTTTTTCTCCAGGTAATTTCCTACATCCTAATGGCCTGTTCCTGGCTCCATATGCTTTTCTGGGGACTGATGATTTCCTGCCTTTGGGGTTTGTCCCTCTTCCCGTTTGCTTCTCCCAATTCCAGGAAAGCAGATTTACTGGACAAGTTGGGAGTTGCAAAGAGAACTGACCTGGGGAAAGGAAGGCCTTTGTCATCGACTGGGTCCAGGTCACCTGGTGCCCCTGCACTTGCTGTGTCTCTGATAGAAATTTCATACCAGTTCCACAGTGGCAGTCCCCACCGAGTAACCAAATAGGACAGTATTTCATTACAGTAATTAAAGGATCCGTTACTTTCAAACTCTGGTTTTTGGAGTGATTCTGAAATGGATGTTTTACTTTCCTAGATTATTTAAGATAAAACATTGATGTTTGAAAGATACAAACAGCCAAATGGGCATGGAGAGGAAATGCCCCTTCCTTGTGCATCCCAGCTTTGCTGCCCTGCCCCTCCCCGTCCACTGAGGGAGGGAGGGAGAGCCAGAAATTGCCGTAATCACGCCTGCCTTTCCACTGTACATCCAACGCGTGCTGTCATTATTTCAGGTTTGAAGCTCTCGTGGCAGCACTGCCAGTGAAGATAATGGGGCCTATTATTTTCAATGAGCTCCATCAGGAGGTTCCAATGGGCCTGCTATCACTTGAACAAAGACACACTGGGAAGCAACACTGCTTTCTTGTCAGCAGAATAGCTGTGAGTTTGTGTGAAGCTAGGGAACGCCCCTTTTCCCTTTCAGCCCCGTTGGATTTGAAAGGGCCAAGAAAGGCAGTTTAAAAAGAAACAAGCCTGGCTCCTCACTGAGCGCCCTTTGCCCTGGCCAGATGTATATATGAGCAGCTTTCGTCTTATGGAATCGATAAATTCAGCAAAGTGAATTTGCTTTACCATTGATTTCCTATTTATAGTCAGAATTATGGTCCCATGGGAAAAATCTTCTGATAGAATTAGAAAAAAGAAAACAAAAGCAAAGCAAAAGAGAAACAAACAAACAAACCAAAAAAACCCTGCCAGCAAGGATGTTTAGAAGGTGAGGAGGTTGTTAAGTTTAAGGCAAATGAAGAGATTCTGCACCATTGGCTCAGCTTTGAAATTTCTTTTCTGCCCTGTTCCAAATTCTTATCCCCTTTGCTAAACTTGAGAAGTTTTCGCTTGTCTTTACAACCATAGCAACTAGAGCTCAATCCCAAAGTTCCTTTTGTCTGTGTGTTTACAGAACCTTAACATCAACCTTTCATGAGATCTCAGTAACAAGATTACTAGTCTAACCATTCCTAATAGTGGGCAATTTTGGATCGGTAAAATATAGTTTTTGAGGTTTAAAAATATGAGAGTCTGAAAAACAAGTTTACTTATAATAATAGTAAAGTGTTTGCTTGGTAAAAAACAAAATTCAATAAAACATCTCAACTTTGAGTGATTATTATGTGTCTGCTTCTAAGCATGTTACATTTCCCCACTTAATCTTTCTTCCCAGCCACCACAAGAAAGAGCACTGCTTCCATCCTCAGCCATGGGCAAGGACATCACCAAGGCCCAGAAAAATACAGTCACTTGTTGTAGCAAGTTCCAGAACAGGGCAGCTGAATCCTTACAATCTCATTCCAGGATCCATAAAACATAGAATTGAGCTATTATAGAGTTCTTTGAAATACTAAACAATTTTTCTTTTTCTTGCTTATATTCCTCACCCCCTCCCAAGTTGTCTCATCTTTCTCCTAAATATCTCTATTCAAGTAGTTCCTCAAATTTACTAGGGCAGATTGAAGAGATAGCCTGCCAATCTCTGTCTCTAGTGTTTTCAAATCCATAAATTATATTAGATTAGTTATGTTAAAGACGCTTGTGCAAAGCATAGAAATGGAGGCAATACATTTGAGAGGAGAAGGTTTTGAGAAGGATTTTTTTAGAAATGTGGTAAATCTTCAGGGTTCATACAGGAATGAGAGATGGTTCAGCCAAATTACTCCCAGCAGGGACATTTTCGTGTGTTCAAAGCTCTGTGGATACCACATTATAATTTGCAGAACATCCTGCCTTCCCTCCAGTGAGGTCCATCCAACGTCTGTGGCAAAGGCTTCAACTGGTCTGTCTTTCCATCTGCTGCAGGGAAGCTCTGGCCTTCATGGACAGCCACACCCCCCTCCTGCATCCAGTGAGGTCCCAACAAATGTGGTGCCCTTCTGTGCAGGCAGGTGCGACCTGTCCAACTCATCACTGCAAATTACCCTGCAATGTTCCAGAACACCTGCAGTCCTGGGAGAAAAAAAAGAGGGTGGTGGAAAAGGAATGGTATCAAAGAAAACCAGTTTAATATCCCCTGAGCTGGGACAGTGGCTAGATGTAGCCTTATTGTACCTGTATCACCTTCATCTTCTTTCTGCTTGGAAAGGTACAATTATACTTTAACTATAGGTAGCAAAGAATGCTATGGAGCTAGTCTGATGGGTTCAGCTGTCTTCCTTGTAAGTATAGAGGACTTCAAAGTGAATTGACTTATAATAGTACTGTCAACGAAAGTTGATTAAAAGTGTTTAGAGTGACCATAGTAGAGTAGTAAAAGATCTATGTCTTCTAAATAACACTTGATTTCTGGTTTATATGTGGGTTGCTGGAGGACAAATGGGAAAAGGTATTTTATTGATCTGAGCATCAACTATACAAAGTTAAATCTGGGTAAAGTTTTGAAGTTTATGTCTATTATCTCATTGGAAGAAAAGGTCTGAGATGACAATGTCTTAAACAGTCTAGCAAAGATAATTTCCATAATGCATAAATATCCCATAGTTACTTTCCAACTTTAACTGGGCACTCGCTTTATCCCCCTGATATTCTTGTCACCCTAATTCAATAATTATCCTCTGTTTCTGAAACCAATAGTTCCCATATTTTTAAGGACTTATTTTTAGGATAAAACACATTGCAATCCCCCGCCTCCTGCCATATGCAACAGTCATACTTCTTTTCTTTTTTTAAGGTTTTGTTTATTTTTAGAGAGAGGGGGAGGGAAGGAGAAAGAGAGGGAGAGAAACATCAACGTGTGATTGCCTCTCATGTACCCTCTACTGGGGATCTGGCCTGCAACACAGGCATGTGCCCTGACTGGGAATCAAACCAGCAACACTTTGATTCGCAGGCTGTGCTCAATCCACTGAGCCACACCAGCCAGGGCCAGTCATATTTCTAATATCCATTTTTTGACAACATATGTAAGTCATATGAATTCCCAAGTTCTTACAATAACTTCACAGATTGAAAGATACTGATTAGTACAAGTGGCCTGTTAAAACCACTGGACTCCAATGCTTCTTAGGCAAAGATCATGTTCTTAATAATCTTGCATAAGCACAAGTTAAACACTATCTGAAATATGGTAGGTACTTACTGAGTATTTCTTGATGAATTAACAAATATTCTTATTCAGCTAAGGGTAAGCTGGAGAACAAAGAATCTGAGTGAGGTCTTTGCCCTTCTCCACAGGGACTAAGTCTGGTAGTGATGGGAGATAATGATACTTATTTAGTTAACAAACATTTATACTGTGCTTACTATTTAGTGCTTTTTATAATTCTGGCACAAATCTAATTATCTTAAAATATGATTAATCTTAATTATGACCCCATGAAATATTATTATTTTTATTGGCATCTTTCCTATTTCACAGATGAGGAAATTAATAGCAAAGAGGATGATCTGTTTAAGGCCAAATTATGATTTTATCAACAAAAATATTTAGGTTTTTTCCCCCCATAAACTATCATTATACCATCTTGTATGTGTATATGATTTAGACTTATTGGAAATAATGGGTGAATTTTTTGATGCTCTGTGAATCAGATGAAGGCTAAGTGTATTTTTGTCAGACAGATTCCTCATTTCCTCCCAAATCCCTCAGCTGTAAAATAGCTTGTCTGGGGTGGGGGTGGGAGGATTCCAGGGCTAGGCCCTTTAAATTCCAAGTTTAAGACAAATGTCTTGAACTGTGATTTACTCTATAGAAATTCACACCAGGAACTACCAACAACTTCACAGATGTGGTTATCATAAAGTGTTCTCACTTATTTAGCAACATAAGTTATTTCAAAATATAATCTTCCAAGTAGTTTCCAAGACACCTGCCCAACTAATTCAGCCTGACAAAATATTAGATTATATGGACAAGTGGAAACCTTGCAAATCGAAAGCTAAAGATGGCACAACAAGAGTTAAAGCAAAAACATCTGGAGGTATTATCTGACCACAAGTTCAAAAGATGCCAAGATTATGACAAGACTTTTAAAATAATAATCCCATTTTATAATAAATTAATAGATGTGTAGTGTCTGGTTTGTGGGGGTGATGAGTCTACATTGAAGTATGGGTTTCAATTCAGACACCCCATTACAAAGGAGGAAAATCACAGATTTTGATTACTCACAAAATGTATGCTAGGGAAGACAAGGCATCTCTAAACTGAAACAATTAAAGGGGTGGAAGATGTTTGGTTTGGTTAAGGGACTGTCTGGAGTATTCACAACAGTTGTCTTAGAATATCTGAGAGAGACTATAGTGAGGGATAAATATTTTCACTTAAGAGTTCTGCCTTTCTATCTCTGAAATATACCCTCATATCTCTGGATGAAATCTTTCCAGATTTCTACTGCCTCTGCCCTAAAATGACTCTTATTGCAACAATTTTCTTTTCCCCCCCATGTTTTAACTAAATTTTATTATTTTTTGTCTACAAGTAAACCATTTTATTTATTTATATTTAATCTTTATTGTATTTTTCTGTTACCATTTAGTACCCTTATACCCCGTCCCCCCAGCAATCACCACATTGTTGTCCATGTCCTTGAGTCCTTTTTCCTTTTTGTTTAATCCCTCCACCCACTAACCTCCCCCCACCACCACTAGCTGTAACTTATTCTCCATCTATGAGTCTGTCTCTGTTTTGCTTGTTAGTTCAGTTTGTTCGTTAGATTGCACATGAGTGAAATTGTATGGGATTTATCTTCCACTGACTAGCTTATTTCATTCAGCATATTTCATTCATTCTCCAGGTCCATCCATACTGTTATAAAAAACAAAATTTTCTTATTTTTTATGTCAAATAATATTCCATTGTGTAAATGTCCCACAGTTTTTTATCCACTCTTCTACTGATGGACACTTGGGCTGATTTTGTATCTTGGCAATTCTAAGTGATACTGCAATGAACATAGGTGTACTTACGTTCTTTCCAGATAGTGTTTTGGGATTCATTGGCTATATTCCCAGGAGTGGAATTGCTGGGTCAAAAGGCAGATCCACTTCTTAATTTTTTCAGTATCTCCATACTGCTTTCCATAGCAGCTACACAGTCTGCATTCCCACCAACCATGCAAAAATGTTCCCCTTTCTCCACATTTTTGCCAGCACTTGTTTGTTGATTTACTGATAATGGCCATTCTGACGGGTGTGAGATGGTATCTCATTGTGGTTTTGCATTTCTCTGATAATTAGTGATGTTGAGCATTTTTCATATGTCTATTGGCCATCTATATGTCCTCTTTAGAGAAGTGTCTATTCAAGTTCTTTGCTCATTTTTTAATTGGGTTGTTTTGTGTTGTTGAGTTTTTTAAGTGTTTTTAAATTTTGGATATTAACCCTTTATCAGATGTTTTGGTGAATATGTTCTCCCATCCTGTGGGTTGTCTTTTTATTTTGTTGATGATTTCCTTTGCTGTACAAAACTTTTAAATTTGTTGTAGCCCCACTTGTTTATTTTTTTCTTTTGTTTCTCTTGTCTAGGGAGATATTTCTGATAAAAACATTGTTACGAGCCATATCCAAGATTTTGCTGACGATGTTGTCTTCTAGGATTTTTATGGTTTGGGGTGTAACATTTAAGTCTTTGATCCATTTTGAATTGATTCTTGTATGTGGTATAAGAGGATGGTCTAGTTTCATTTTTACTCACATATCTGTCTGATTTTCCCAACACCCTTTATTGAATAAACTATCTTTAGCCCATTGTATGTGCTTGCTTCCTATCAAATATTAATTGACTATAAAGGTGTGGGTTTTATTTCTGGGTTCTCTCTTATGTTGCATTGATCTATGTGTCTACTTTTATGCCAGTACCAGGTTGTTTTGATTACTATGGCCTTGTAGTATAGTTTGGAATTAGGTAGCATGATTCCTCTAACTTTGTTCTTCTTTCTTAGGATTGCCATTGCTATGTGGGGCTTTTTGTGGTTCCACATAAATTTTTGGAATATTTGTTTTGGTTCTGTGAATTACATCATTGAAATCTTGATAGGAATTGCATTGAACCCATAGATTGCTTTGGGTAGTATGGACATTTTAATAATGTTAATTCTTCCTACCCATGAACACAGTATGTACTTCAACTTACTTGTATCTTCTTCATTTTCTTTCTTCAGTGTCTTGTAATTTTCTGAGTACAAGTCTTTTACATCCTTGGTTAGGTTTATTACTAGGTATTTTATTCTTTTTGAAGCAATTGTGAATGGGATTTTTCTCTTAATTTCCTTTTCTGTTAGTTTGTTACTAGCATATAAAAGTGCAACTGATTTCTGGATATTAATTTTGTATCCTGCTACTTTGCTGAATTCATTCATCAGTTCTGCTAGTTTCTTGGTGGAATCTTTGGGGCTCCCTATGTACAGTTTCACATATCTGCAAATAGAGACAGTTTTACTTCTTCCTTTCCAATTTGGATGACTTTTATTTCTTCTTCTTGTCTGATTGCTGTGGCTAGAACTTCTGGTACTATGTTGAATAAGAGAGGTGAAAGCAGACATCCCTGTCTTGTTCCCAATATTAAGGGGAACACTTGTATTTTTTCCCAGTGAGTATGACTCTAGCGGTGGTTTTGTCATGTGTGGGTTTTATTGGGCTTAAGTATGTTCCCTTTATTCTCACTTTGCTGAGAGTTTTTATTATAAATGGGTGCTGAATTTTATCAAATGCTTTTTCTGCATCTATTGGTATGATTGTGTAGTTATTATTCTTCATTTGGTTTATGTGGTAAATCACATTTGTTGATTCATGAATGTTGTACCAACCTTGCGTTCCTGGAATAAATCCCACTTGATCATGATGTATGATCTCTTTGATGCATTGCTGTATTCAGTTTGCTAATATTTTGTTGAGGATTTTAGCATCTATGTTTATCAGGGATATGGCTTATAATTTTCTTTCTTTGTAGTCTCTTTATCTGGTTTTGGAATTAAGGTAATGCTGGCCTTGTAAAATGAGTTTGGAAACCTTCCCTCCTCTTCAATTTTTTGAAATAGTTTTGGAAGGAGAGGTGTTAGTTCCTCTCAGAATGTTTGTAAAATTCACCTGTGAAGCCATCTAGTCCAGGGCTTTTGTTTGTTGGGAGTTTTTTATTACAGCTTCAATTTCATTAGGTATAGTCTGTATATTCAGATTCTCTGACTCTTCCTAATTTATTTTTGGAAAATTTCATGTTTCTAGGAATTTACCCATTTCATCCAGGTTATCTGGTTAGTTGGTATAAAATGTTTATAATATTTTCTTACAATCCTTTGTATTTCTTTGGTGTCAGTCATTATTTCTCCTCTTTCATTTCTGATTTTATTTATTTGTGTCCTTTCTCCTTTTTTCTTGATGAGTCTGGTTAAAGTTTTGTCAATCTTATCTTTTCAAAGAACCAGCTCTTGGATTCATTGATCTTTTGTATCATTTTTTTAGACTCTATTTTATTTATTTCTGTTATGAACTTTACTATATCCTTCCTTCTACTCACTTTGGGCTTTACTTGTTGTTCTTTTTCAAGTTCCTTTAAGTGTAAAGTTAGATTATTTATTTGAGATTTTTCATTTGTTTATTTTTTGAGATAGGCCTGTAATGCTATGAATTTCCCTCTTAAGATTGTTTCCCTTTTTCCCACAGATTATGGATTGTTATGTCCTCATTTTCATCTGTTTGAAGGCATCTTTTGATTTCTTCCTTGATCTCATTGTTGACCTACTCATTGTTTAATAACATGTTATTTAGCTTCCATGTCGTTGCATGATTTTCAGTGTTCTTCTTGTGATTGATTTCTAGTTTCATAGCATTGTGGTCAGAAAAGATGCTTGATATGGTTTCAGTCTTTTTAAATGTATTGAGACTTATTTTGTGTCCTAATATTAGGTCTATTCTAGAAAACATTCTATGTGCACTTGAGAAGTATGTATATTCTGCTGCTTTGGGATGAAACTCTCTGTACATATCAGTTAAATCTTTTTGATCTAGTGTGTCCTTTAAGGCGGCTGTCTCCTTGTTGTTTTTCTGCCTGGATGACCTATCCATTCAAATCGATGTGGTATTAAAATCCACAATTATGACTGTACTTCTGTCAATCTCTCCCTTTATGTCCATCAAGATTTACCTTACATATCTAGGTGCTTCTATGTTGGCTGTGTAAATGTTTACTAGGCTTATATCCTCTTGTTGGGTTGTTCCCTTTATCATTATGTAGTGTCCTTCTTTGTCTCTTACTATAGCCTTGGTTTTATAGCCTATATTGTTGGATACAAGTACTGCTACCCCAGCTTTTTTTTTCTTTTCCATCTGCATAAAATATCTTTTTCCATCCCTTTACTTTTAGTTTGTGTGTATGTTTCAATCTGAAATTGGTCTTTTGGAGGCAGCATGTATATGGATCTTGTTTTCTTATCCATTCAGCTGCCCTCTCTCTTTTTGTCAGAACATTTAAGCCATTTACATTTAGGGTGATTATTGATAGATATGTATGTAGTGCCATTTTATTGTTAGACTGTTTTCCCCTGTTTTTTTTTTTCCTTTCTCTCTCTCTTTTTTTCTTCTTAAACAAGTCCTTTAACATTTGTTGCAGTATTGGTTTGATGTTGAAAAACACCTTTAGCTTTTTCTTGTCTAGCAATCTCCTTATCTCTCCTTCGATTTTAAATGATAGCCTTGCTAGGTAAAGTAGTCTTGGGTATAGATCCTTGCTTTCCATTACTTTGAATATTTCATGCTACTCCCTTCTGGCCTGAAATGTTTCTGTAGAATAATCAGATGACAGTCTAATTGATACTCCCTTGGATGCAACTACCTGCTTTTCTCTTGTATCATTTAGGATTCTCTCCTTGTCTTTAGGCCTTGTCATTGATGATGATATTAATAACAATAGCTAGCATTTGAAGCATCTAGAAGGTGCCAAACAAGTTCTTAGGAACTATACATATACCATCTTGATCCACACAACTGTAGGCAGTAGCTTACTACAAATAAAGAATCTGAGAGTTGGAGAGATAAAGTGAATTGCCTAAGAATAAACAAAACAGATAAATGGTACAACTGGGATTTGGAAACAAGTCTCTCTGACTCTAAAATCCATGCATCAAGCCATCTAGCAAACTCCGTCCCTTAAACCTCCAAAAAGTCAGGTGTCCAGTTGATTTCATGGCTTCTTCTGGAGGTTTGTTTTTAGTCATTGTAAGTGAACATTGCTTTCTCAGAAATATTTTAGAATGATAACTTCACACTTTGGAAGATTGGGCCCTACATAGACATAGCACTGAGGCAGGTGTGGCTTGGAAGGGTGCTAGCCAGTGTCCCCTCTTTGAATAATCCCCATCAGCACTCCCCTAGTTATCCTGGATATTTAAATTATCTAAATAAAACTAGTATACCTATAAATAAATAGTTTCCAGACACACGCTTTAGCTGAATTTGCCCTCTGTCCAGATTGATGTTCCAAGTCCCTCCTGCAGAGAAATTTTGTAGCTGCTGCTGACTGCGGCTGGGGTATACGGTCAGTGGCAGCCCTAAGGGCACCTTCATGTCTAGCATTCATGGAATAAACAAGTTTATAGAACGAACACAGAAACGTAGAATATTAATGTTTAGGTCCTCTACTTAATGTTGATTTTATACATTCTATCTTGCTTTCTTCTCACCTCCACAGGTAGCATAATTTCTGAATCAACCATGGACTTATTTCTTAGGACCACAAGCTCTTGCTTGTGTTCTTGGCTATTTGAAAGCTTAAGAAATATTCTGAAGTTGTTTACTGAAAAATGGCTTACCATTTGCTTATCTCTCTACCATGGGATATATGCAAGGAGAAGTTTAATGCATTTATCTTCCCCTCTGATTGCATCTTGCCATCTGTGGTGCATCCAAGTGGACCAGAGAGGCCTGCATTCATAATGATTGTACTTTAATATTCTGGATGCCACTGTAGATACCAATAGATTTGAGAGAGAACTGAAGCCCAGGGAAATATATGGGTAAATTCAGCTCAGTTACCTTCCTTTAGATGACTTGCCTGAAGTAGAACATTCTAAAGTTTACAGGTTTGTACGTGACATCTTTTAAAATAGCTCTAGATGTGCAACTGGCTCTGTTCAAAAAAATGGAACGTCAAAGGTGACTCAGACTAGCTGATGCAAGAAAAGTTTAATTCAGAACATAATTTGCTTTTCTTTATTTGCACACTGCAGTTCTGGGGAATAAAAGCCATTATGCAATCAAAGGACAATTTGCTTTTTTGTTGTTGTTGTTCTGCACTGAATTTTTAAAGCCTTTTTTAAAAGAACATAAACAGATGAATGATACTAGATTCAGTGCAGCTTAAAACTAAGTACCTTGGGCTCTTTCCCATGATAAACAGAAACCAATTTTGGCTCCCTGCCCCCAAGCACAGTGCTGTGTGTACTCAGTGAGACAGATCTCTTCCTTGTCTGGGGGAAGGAAGTCCGGGCAGGCACGGGCAGTGGTTCTCAGACAGATGAGGATTTAAAAGATATTCAGTTATGAAGGTTTCAATCTTCTCCCCCCAAAGTGAAGCCTCTCACTTCTCTCCAAACTTTGAAAGGCAATTTTGAACCTGTCAGAGAAATTTCTGGACCTTTCTATGCATCTGGCAGGGTGGAGGGAATATCATTGGGGAGCTCAGGAGAAACCATATATACGGTTGAAGAAACATAAAGGAGAAGCTCTAACAGAGTGAGGGAGACAGTGAAGATTCCAAGTCAAACAAAATGTACTTCTGTAAGAGTTTTTGAGGGATGTGGATTGCAAACTGTGGATGCAGAGAGTTGTGGGGGGGCAGCATAGTGTAAGGATATTGATATGAATTATTCATTAAATCTCCTGGACCCTCTTCAAGAACAATCAATAAATGGTGTGATTATTTTTAATTACTTTTTGATAGTTGAGCTATCTCTCTGAATGTGACACTGCACAGAGAATAGACAATGTCAGGCCCCAGTTTATAATAAGAATTAAAGAAGAAACTAAATCTAAAGCCAGGAGGGAGAAGTAAGTCCTGTCTCTATAGTCTTTCTTGAATTTTGAATGCTTCATGTGGCCTTAAGCCCCCTGTAAAGTTTTGGCCATAGAGTCCCTGGGAGACCACTGTGCTGGAGCATGGTACAGAGCTTCAGAAAACTTTCTGTGCCAAACATTTATCTCTGCAGTATAGAGCAGGGCTTCACCACTGGCTACTGGATAGCAGGATTGTGACTACCATTAAGTTCCCCTGCCGTCCTTAAAAAGACAAGGGCACCTAATGATGTGTCAGGCATCTGCCACAGGTTCAGTACTGGGTGAAGCTTAGAACAGGGTAAGGCACACCTGTGACCAACCAAGAAACTCGCCATCAAACAAGGGAATCATGATTACATACAGAGCCCATCTGGAGACTAAGGAGAACTGGAGAGTCAGGAAAGGCACGTTCACAGGCCTCTCAGTAAGGGCATCTCTCACACCCGTGATCAGGTATGAAGTGTATCCAAGTACTGAGGCTGAAATTGCCTGGAGAGCCACCCATCACCATGGCTTAGGGGGGTGGTCCCATCAGAATAGGAGACTGACTTTTCAATCCTTAATCGGGGCCCCACATTTTTCACTCTTCATGGGACACCGCAAATTATGTAGTTGATTCTGAAGATGAGCAATGTTCATACTGGAGAACTGGAGGGAGAGGGTGGAATGTAGGTAGGGAGAGTGGGACTGGCGTGATAGAAAGAGAAGCTTCTTCCCTCTGTATTTATGAAAATTCATAATTTTTCTCATCTCCAGATAAGAGAGACCATAAACAATAATAATTATTTTCCATATTATCACACTCTTTACTGAGTGTCCAGAACTCATATGTAATTCTTTCTACCAGTGCATTATTCTACTATAAAGGTTTGTCAGTTAAAATATTCAATTTCCCATTCTACCTGGCAGCCAGGGGTAGGACTGTAACAGAATTCTGGCCAATGAGATATCATCAGAAGGTCCTGAGTATTTCTTCCTCCAGTCAAAGGTGAAACCTAGTGCTGCCCACATAATGTAAAATGTCATTCCTGAGCCCAGAGACAGGAAATGTAAGGATTAAGAATGCATAATAAGAACGGAGGAGCTAAGGATAGAGACAGCTTCAGTTCTTCATGGCATCATTGAACCGTCATGGCAGTCCTGAATTTCCAACTTTTAACTTCTTGCTTCATGCAAAATAAAAACTTAAGGCATAGTAATGGGATTTCCTGTTACTTGCTATCAAATGAATTCATAACTAGTACACCTTGAATTCAGTAGGAATACCATTTATTCTCTAACGTGTGTCACTGACTTATCTTCCCATAGGAGCTCACAGAGCTTTCTCCAGGCTCTTATGTGTTTTTTGGCAACCCATGATGCCTTCCTGAATTTGGAGCAAGACCTCTATCTTTTCATAGGTGATACATTAATACCCAAAGTCCCATACTGTTTGCCAATAGCTTCCAAATGTGTATCTTATTGTCTATAAAATTATAAAATCACATTTAGCTCCAAATTAGTATTATGCCCTTTGAAAATCAAGCTTGTATGCTAGGTGAATAGTAAAATAATTAGTATGTATTTTGTATTTCTACATTAGTACAGTGATAAACCTTGGGATAGAATGTTTCAATTTATGGCTGAATCTGTGTGATTTTAAAACATCTGGTTGAGAAATAAAAAATATTCAAATTACTTCTCTCAGTCAATGTATGTAAAAATCAATTTAATTATATTCTAAAGTTTTCCCCATTTATATTTAGCCAAATCGGTTTATATTCTAGCATTTTGACCATATCAAATATACTGGCAATATGGCAAGTTACTATTTTAATCTGTATTCCTTTCTTTATTTCAGATTTTTAAAACATATTGCTATAATCTGAGATGTGATATTTGTTTATGATTGTTTTTACCCAAATGATCTGTCTCAATATAGCTGCCAGAACAAAATACTAAATTAGAGTATCTTGAACCACTGCTTATTCATGCATTGTTTACTTAACAAGAATTCTATAGGCTTGCAACTGCAGGGTTGCTTTGGCAGCTCAACAATATGATAAAGGACACTAGCTCTTTCCATTGCTCTAATTCTTCATTCTCCATGTGTTTGTTTTCATCCTCATGTTTGTCACCTCATAGTCACCTCATAGCTTCCATAGCTCCAAGTATGTCATGTTCACATTCATCTAATAGCATCTAAGACAAAAGAGAGGGTGAAGAGGGCTTAGAAAGGCATTGTCCTTAAAGAGCTTTTTCTTTCATTAAGGTGTATAGGAGACCGTTCTGTGTGGCATGGGCCCAGCTCCCATTCGGAAAGGCCAGTGGAAAGCGAAGTTGGTACACAGGACCCACGCCCGCAGATAGGTTCTCCCATGGGAAATCAGGCCTGCATTGTACCTAGGCCGCTTTGAGACTTGCTTTTTGCTAAAACTCCCTCACCCTGAATAGAGGCAGCAAATGTTTACTGCATATCTTTAAAGTAACTTCCTAAAATCTATGCTAAACCTTCCAAGGACAAGTGTAACCAGTTCAACCACTTTTCCCTCTACATTTGCAAATATCCTTCCTTTTTGATGTAATTAGCAACATCCTCTCCTTTGTTTTCTGAAAAGAGTAACCACCTAAAGCGAGCCTGTGCATAGTAAATGAGGACCATCCTCAATATAATGTGCCCAGAAAAGCAATCAAATCCTGTCAAGGCAAGGGCCAGGGCGCTCTCCCCTTGAGAGAGTGGCTGTGCCGTCCCTTTTCCTCCACAGGATTCAGTAGTCCGTGTGAATTTGTCTCATCTCAGCCACAACACCGCAGGTCCCACGAGCCAAGGTCCTCATCAAAGGAGGATGTTAATTCCCAGATACCCTTTAGGAAAACTAAAGGACTTTTTCATTATAGAATCATCCAGAACAATCTCTGCAAGGGGTAAGAGAAGAAATGCCATTATTGGGCTATACTAATCATGACATGCCCCTTTGGATTAGTCACAGGGATTTATGGGTTCTGTTAGCAAAGGAAACATACCCAAGGCCAAGCAGCCAGTTCTAAATCTACGGAACTATTTATGAATCCTTCATCTCTGGATCCTAGAAATGTTATTCACTATCATCCACCATATTCTTATATCCCCACTAGAAGTTAACTATCAACAATAAATTAGTTGCTTTTTTTTTTTAAATAGAGCAATCACCTTAACCTTGGCAACTCTAAAAAACCTTGATGGTTATGAAATGCAAACCCATATACTAAACTGTGTATTTTTGCTCATTCATTCATTCCATAAAATTTTACTGAACAGCTACTATGTGCCAATATCTGTTACAGGAATTTCATATTATCAGGGAAAAACAATAATAAAAGCAACAGATAAAAGAGCCCTGCCTTTGAGGTGCTAATAGAAGCAGCAGAAAGTTAATAATAAACATTAACTAGTATTAAGCTTCTTTCTGTGGGGGGATTTTACTTTTCAACCACAAACTTGGCCATATTACTTATTTAGCTAATGAAATGTCAGTAGGGGTATTGGGTATTATTTCAAACAAAAGCTGCTGTTGTCTCTCCTTTCTCTCTCTACCAAGAGAGAGGCAATTCAGCATGAATATTCAGAATGAAAAAGACACAAAGCACAGCCTTGGTCAGTGCAAGGAAATAAAATGTTGTAAGTGATTGAGGTCTTTTGTTACCAGAGTATGATAATAGTATGACAGGCTAAGTTGAGAATACTTGTGATTTAGATACATATACATATACATGTACATGTATGTGGAGACGTTTTTCGGAAAAGGGGAAAAAGTAGAGAAGAGTACGGGTGGTGGTAACAAGGTAGCAGCAGAAAAAAGAATGGCCAGGTAAACCTCACTGAAAGGATAATACTGGAATTTGTATTCTGGAATAAGGTGAAGGGATTTTGCCAAGAGAATATCTGGGCAAGGAGCATTCCGGACTGAAGCATGAACAAGAGGAAGTGCCCTCAGGTAAGGAAATGCTTAGAGTGTTTGGGGACCATCAGGGAGTCTCCTGTGGCTGGAGAAAGGGAGAAAGGAGGAGACTAGTGGGAGATCAGTTTAGAATGGAGCCGCGCCAGGTAGAGCAGAGTTTTGAAGATCAAAATAAGGATTTGGGCTGTTACTCTGGACTAGTTAGGGAGCCATTGCAGAGTTTCTACTAGAGGAATGAAAAGTGCTCATTTAAATTTTAAAAATATCACTTGGTTGCTGTATTGAGAATAGAATCCTGAGGGACAAAGCTAGAGAAGGGGAACCAGTTAAGAGGCGATTGCAGTAATCCAGGCTAAGTAAGATGGTTGCTTAAACCAGAGAGGTAGTCAAGGAGATCATAGATAAATATTCTAGATGTATTTGGAAGGTAGAAAAAAACAGGATGTTTGATGGTTGGATATGGGTGAAGAGAATAGAGGACTCTGTGCCCCTCTGACAAAATAAAGTGTACTTCCTTATGAAGGTAACACTTGCGCTCTCTAGTAAGTAGAAGTATTCAGCACTATCATTCCTGTTGACCAACTGGGATACTCATCAGCTGTGCTGCTGGGTCTTTGCCACTGGCTCACAATGGATTGTAAGATGAGAGGGGAAATTAGAAATGGACTATTCCTGTATAGAAAAGACTAAGCATTCTTGTTACAGTAGTTTTTATCACATATTGTTTTATCATATGTCATAAATTATATGGCATAAATCTAAAAATGTTTGGGAGTATTTCTGTAATGTTTTTGCAATAGTTTGTAGTAAACTTTTCTGGCTTCACGAAACTAAAAAATACTAAATTCATTTTTAATAATAAAAAAGAGTACTGAATTTTCCATTTCTAAAGAAAGTTGATGTTAAATATGGAATCTACACAAACTCTGATTAACATTTACCATCTTCCAAGGATGTATTAATGATACCACAGGTCACATAAAAACAGAAGACAAAAATCTAATGAAGAAGTACCAGAGTCTACTTCAAGCTAGTTGTTTTTAAAAGAAGATTATGCCCCCAAATGATTTATAGGTGCCCGACCAAATATGGGTTTATAGATTTCTAAGTGAAGAATGACTTTTCATTTAGATGTGTTCCTTATTTTAAATTACTTTAACTCATCTTCTATTTCAAGTTTCCTTATTGTTCAACAGTTGAAGAGTTTTCTGAATAATTAAGTGTTGCTGGTGCTATATAGTATCATTAGATCCTTCACAAGAAAATCAGCTAACTCAGTAATGGTTGGGTTACTTTATTCACCTCGTTCAAAGTAAAGCTTTTTTTAAAAATATGTTTTAATTTTCAATTACAGTTGACATTTGACATTATATTAGTTTCAGGTATACAACATAGAAATTAGACATTTATATAACTTATACGGTGATCTCCCTAACATGTCTAGTGTCTACCTGGCACCGTACATACTTATTACAACGTTATTGACTATAATTCCTATACTGTACTTTAAATCCCTGTGAATATTTTGTAACTGCCAACTTTTTACTTCTTAATTCCTTTATCTTTTTCACTCTCAAAAGAAAGCTTTTAAAATTTTATTTCTTTGAAGGTAAAATTTCTAACATTGTTTTAAATACTACTTGTTTAAGTGCAACAAAAAAGATAAAGTTGTTTAGAGTAAAAATTTGAATGCAAAGTTTGGGTAATACAGTATCGTAATCATACTTAAAAAACTAAGTTCTGGCCCGGCTGGTGTGGCTCAGTAGATTGAGCGCGGGCTGGGAACCAGAGGGTCCCGGTTCTATTCCCAGTCGGGGCACATGCCTGGGTTGCGGGCCAGGTCCCCAATGAGGGCCATGTGAGAGGCAACCATACATTGCTCTTTCTCCCTCCCTTCTCCTCTCTCTGAAAATAAATAAATAAAATCTTAAAAAAAAAACTAATTTCTTACTAATTAAAATCATTGTGAGGTAGAACTATATTTGAATTGATTGTGGAACATACAAATTTCACAGTGGCTAAAGCCATAGTGTGTTTGTATGCTTCTGTGTGTGTGTGTGTGTTTACTGATGTCCCAAAAGGTAACCAAAGATACAACAGCAACCAGGGAGATAGGACTATATGCCATAATGCAATTTGCAACCTAGTGGGGGATACAGATGATTAAATGAGCAATTTAACATAAAGGCAAGTACAACTTGCTATGGGAAAATATGCGTGGGCCACTTTAACTTCAGACTTGGGAGAAGGCTAAGGTCAGAGAAATATTCTGACTAAAATAATATTTCAAGTAAGACTTGGAGAATGTACAAATGCTATCCAACCAGCCAAAGTCCCAAGACATTAAATTCTGAAGGTCATATAAGGAGAGATATCATTATACATTATAAGACTTTTAAGAAGTGATGGTGCACAGTGCAGGGAGAGAGTAAGAGTGGGCATGGGAACACTATAGAAGGCATGACCGGGGATTGGGGATCAAAGGACAGGCTTCTAAATTTCATTAATCATGCTACTAATTGAGACTTCACCAAACACTCACCTCCTCCTAAGACCAAACTGGAATAACAACTAAAATATAGACCAAAACCTGAATAACCAACTGAAGACTAGCTGAAGAGAAGTCTTGTAACCAAGGATTTACAGAAGAAGCTGAAGCAACACTGGTAGGAAGGGTGGAGCCATGAAAAGGATTGTGGCTGAGATTTAGGAGGAATATCTTAGCTGTAAACATTCCCCCTGAGGAACAGAAGGTCTCAACCCCACACCAGGCTCCCCAGCTCAAAGCAACGGAGCTGGAAGGAGGTGCCCATATAACATCTGACTGTGAGAATTAGCAGGGATTCTGCCTGCCAGAGAGGAACAAGAGTCTGCTAGAGACACAGGTGCCTCCTTAAAGTGCTAACACAAAAAGTCTCATTCACAGCCACTCATCCTGGCCTCCCACAGAGGAGGATAGAGCAGACTAGAGTTGTGTAAGGAGAGACTAAGGTTTGTGGCCCTGGTGAGAAAACTAAGGGGACAGCCACTGTTGGAAGGAACACATCCCTCCATCTGGCCTCAGCCTGGGAAAAAGCAGTAGCCCCACCCTCTGGACTACCTGTTGCCCTATACTGTGGGCTTGTGCCTTGCTGAGGAGTCAGCTGCTTGGTCCAGGGTATAGAGGTCTGGGTAGACTCAGGGGATATCAGTGATTGAGTTGTGTGGTTTGGGAGCAGAGCCATACCCCACTTTTCAGAAATCAGACAAAATTAAGAAATAAAAGGCATACAAGTTGAAAAGGAAGAAGTAAAACTTTCATTATTTCCAGAGGACATGATACTATGTATACAGAACCCTAAAGATTCCACCAAAAAGCTACTAGAACTGATAAATGAATTCAGCAAAACAACAGGATACAAAATAACTATCCATAAATTAATTGCATTTGTATACACCAATAATGAACTGTCACAAATGGGAAACTAAGAAAACAATCCCATTTACAATTGTATAAAAAAAATACCTGGGAAAAAATTTAACCGTGGATGTAAAAACCTGTACTTAGAAAATTATGACACTAAAAGAGAGAAATTGAAAAAGATACAAATAAAAAGAAGCATATACCATGTTCATGGATAGGAAGAATTAATATTATTAAACTTCCCATATTATCCAGTCGTGGCTGGTGTGGCTCAATTGGTTGGAGCATCATCCTGTAAATCAAAGCATCATGTGTTAGATTCCCATTAGGGCACATTCATTTTCTGTGGGCAGGGAATGTGGGTTCATTCTCTGGTCAGGGCATGTCCAAGAAAGCAACCAATCAATATTTCTCTGTCATATTGACATTTATTTCTCTCTCTTTACCTCCACACTCTCTAAAAGCAATGAAAAATAAAATATCCTTAGGTGAGAATAAAAAAAAATATTTTAAATGTCCATACAACTCAAAGCAAACTATAGATTCAATGCAATTCCTGTCAAGATACCAATGGCATCTTTATAGTACTAGAATATATATTCAAAAAATGTATATGGAATCACAAAAGACCCTTACAGTCACAGCAATCTTGAGATAAAGAACAAAGTTGGAAAAATCATGCTACCTAATATCAAACTACATTACAAGATATATAATCAAAACAGCATGGAACTGACATAAAAAAACATACGTATAGATCAATGGAACAGAATACAGAGCCCAGGAATAAACTCACACATGTACAGCCAATTACTGTTTGACAAAGGAGGCAAAAACATACAATGGGATAAAGTTAGACTACTCAATAAATTATATTAGGAAAACTGGACATGTGCAAAAATACTAAACTAGACCACTTTCTTACACTATACACAAGGATAACCTCAAAATAAATTAGAGACTTAAATATTAGACCAGACTTCTGGCCAAGATGGAGGCATAGGTAGATACACTGTACCTCCTCACACACCAAAAGAAGGATAACAACAAATTTAAAAACAAAAAACAACAAGAACTGCCAGAAAATCAAACCATATGAAAGTCCGACAACCAAGGAGTTCAAGAAGAAACATTCATCCAGATTGGTAGGAGGAGCAGAGATGGGCAGCTGGGGCAGAGAGGACTCACCACAAGGTGGTGGCTGGAGGACTGGGTCGGGCAGTGGCTGGTGGACTGGGGAGTCCCATATTTGTGTGCAGATAAACCAGGAGGAATGCCTGGGGAGTGACACAACCTAGGGTTCCACACAACCCAGGGTTCCAGCTTGGGTAAATAAAGCTTCAAAACCTGTGACTGAAAAAACCTGTGGGGATTTCGGCAGCAGGAGAAACTCCCAGCCTCACAGGAGTGCTCACTGGAGAGACCTACAGGGTCCTAGAATGTACACAACCCACACGCACAAGAATCAGCACCAGAAAGGCCCAATTGGCCTGTGGTAGCAGGGGAAGTGACTGAAAGCCAGCCAAGAGCCAAGCAAGCAGCATTGTTCCCTCTTGGACCTCTCCCCAGCATACAGTGCCCCAATGCAGTGATGTGGGTTGCCCTGCCCTGGCGAACACCTAAGCTTCCACCCCTTACTACGTACATAACAGGTGCGCCGAGACAAAAAAATAGCCCAAACAAAAGAACAGATCAAAATTCCAGAAAAAACACAGCTACGCAATGAAGAAATAGCCAACTGATAAGATGCAAAGTTCAAAACACTGGTAATCTGGATGCTTACAGAAATGGTTGAATATGGTCACAAAATAGAGGAAAAAGTGAAGACGATGAAAAGTGAAATGAAGGAACATATACAGGGAACCAACAGTGAAGGGAAAGAAACTGGGACTCAAATCAATGATTTGGAGCAGAAGGAAGAAAAAAACATTCAATCAGAACACAATGAAGAAACAAGAATTCAGAAATAATGAAGAGAGGCTTAGGAACCTCCAGGACAACTTTAAACATTCCAACATCCAAATCATAGGGGAGCCAGAAGGAGAAGAGGAAGAGCAAGAAATTGAAAACTTATTTGAAAACATAATGAAGGAGAACTTCCCTAATCTGGTGAAGGAAACAGACTTCCAGAAAGTCCAGGAAGCTCAGAGTCCCAAAGGAGTTGGACCCAAGAAGGAACACACCAAGACACATCATAATTACATTACCCAAGATTAAAGGTAAGGAGAGAATCTTAAAAGCAGAAAGAGAAAAAGAGATAGTTACCTATAAAAGAGTTCCTGTAAGACTATCAGCCAATTTCTCCAAAGAAACCTTACAGGCAAGAAGGGGCTGGAAAGAAGTATTTGAAGTCATGAAAGGCAAGGATCTACATCCAAGATTACTCTATCCAGCAAAGCTATCATTTAGAATGGAAGGGCAGATAAAGTGATTCCTAGATCAGGTCAAGTTAAAAGTGTTCATCATCACCAAGCCCTTATTATATAAGGTGTTATAGGGACTTATCTAAGAAAAAGAACAGGATGAAAAAGTCAGTTCCATGCTGTTTACCTATGAACAGTTCTTACCTATGAACAGAAAAATGACAACAAATTTACAACTATCAACAACTGAACCTAAAAAAACAAACCAAAAAACTAAGCAAACTACTAGAACAAGAACAGAATCACAGAAATGGAGATCACATGGAGGGTTATCAGTGGGGAGGTGAAGTGGGGAGAATGGAAAAAATGTACAGGGAATAAGAAGCATAAATTAGTTACAAAATAGACGGGAGGTTAAGAATAGTGTAGGAAATGGAGAAGCCAAAGAATATACATGTATGACCTATGGGCATGAACTAAGGGAGGGTGTTGGTGGGAGTGGGGTGCATGGCAGAGGGGATTAAAGGGGGAAAATGGGACGACTGTAATAGCATAATCAATAAAATATATTTTTTAAAAAATAAATAAATATTAGACTAGAAACCATAGAAAGTATAGATAAAAACACAGGCAGTAAAATCTCAGACATTTTTTGTAGTAATAGTTTTTCTGACATATCTCCTTGGGCAAAAGAGAAAAAAAAGAACAAATAAACAAATGGGACTCATCAAACTAAAAAGTTTTTTCAAAGCAAAGGAAACCATCACCAAATAAAAAGACAACCCAATGGATGAGAGAACATATTCACCAATGAAATATCTGATGAGGTATTAATATCCAAAATTTATAAAGAACTTACACAACCTAACACCAAAAAATCCCCAAATAATCCAATTAAAAAATAGGCACAGGACCTGAACAGATACTTCTCCAAAAAGGAAAAGATGGTCAACATCATTAATTGTCAGAGAAATGCAAATTAAAACCACAATGAGATATCATCTCACACCTGTCAGAATGGCTATTGTTAATAAATCAACAAACAAGGATGTGGAGAAAAGGGAATCCTCATGTACTGTTGGTGAGAATACAAACTGGTGCGGCCACTGTGGAACTGCCTTTGACCCAGTGATTCCTCTTCTGGGAATATATCCAAAGAAGCCCAAAATACAAATTTGAAGGATAATACTCATCCCTGTATTCACTGCAGCATTATTTACTATAGCCAAGATTTGGAAGCAGCCCACAAGTCCACCAGTAGTAGCATGGATAAAAACAATGTGATAAATTTACACAATGGAATACTACTTCGTTGTGAAAAAGAAGGATGTCCTGCCTTTTGTGAAAGAATGGATGGACCTGGAGAATGTTATGATAAGTGAAATCCAGTCAAAGAAAGGAAAATGCCATATGATTTCACTTACATGTGAAATCTGATGAACCAAATAAACCAACAAACTAAGCAGAAACAGTCTCACAGATACAGAGAAGAGACTGACAGCTGTCGGAGGTAAGGGGGTTTGGAGGCTGGGTGGAAAAGGTGAAGAGATTAAGCAAAAACCCCAACTCATGCACAGAAAACACATGGTGATTACCAGAGTGAAAGGGAGAAGGGAGAGGTGGGGAGGAGAGGCTAAGGAAGGGTAATTGGTGATAGGAGACTCAGCTTGGGGTGGTGAACACACAGTTCAATATACAGATGGTGTATTATAGAATTGCATGCCTGAACCCTATATAATTTTATTAACCAATGTCACCCCAATAAATTCAATAAAAAAAGTCTTCATTCTAAGATTTAGAGTAACAGTTTCAGTATAGTGGTAGTGGCAGAAAGAATACAGTAGTTTGAGGAATGAGTGGGATGAGAAAAATAACCACAAAGATGTTCTTTCAATTCTTTTTCTATGAAAGAAAAATGAGAAAGAAGGTGGTGGCTGGAGACTAACGTGGTATCAAGAGGAGGTTGTTCTAAAATTAGGCGACACTTGAGCATGTTTAGCATTGATGGAAAGGAAGCCAAAAATAATGGTAGAGTTGAAGATGTAGGAGAAGGAATTCTCCCCCTTTCACAGTGTGAGAATTCTGAAAAGGTGAGAAGCAAGAAGATCAAAAGTACAGGAGGAGAAATTGGCATTAAACTATTAATTCACACACTGAAATGAGAGGGAAAGAAAGGAGGAGAAGATGACTACAGGTGCCAATAACTGCTATGGTTGTATGAAGTTAGAGAAGTTGTTACAGGCTTCTATTTTTTCCTTGAAGTAGGAGGCTAGGACATATGCTGAGGGGTGAGAAGAAAACTGGCAGGAACATAGTTTTAAGAAGAGAAAATTTTGAAAATAGCTGTTGCAAATAAATGGGAGTAAGAACTAATTAGGAAATCAATGGCAGCCCAGTTGAAGTTGGATATTACAAGTTAGCTTTTCCAGGCAGATGTTTCAGGACAATACAGCCATATTACACACATGCCTCAATATAAAGCAAACTAGGATAAATGTTTCATGAATGATACAAACAGTCATGCCCAATAGTATTGGCTGCATTTGTCAAAAAGAAAAACGAAGCCCTGGCTGGTGTAGCTCAGTGGATTGAGCGGGGGCTGGGAACCAGATGGTCGCAGTTCAATTCCCAGTCAGGGCACATGCCTGGGTTGTGGGCCAGGTCCCCAGTGAGGGCCATGTAAGAGGCAACCATACATTGCTGTTTCTCCCTCTCTTCTCCTCTCTCTAAAAATAAATAAAATCTTAAAAAAAGAAAAACGAGCATTTGTAAGAGAGATGGGAAATGTCAGGTCATTCGGGGTGAGGGAAATTCATAGGTGATGGCTCAGGGGTAAAGACAGCACAATGTTCTAAGAGACAGGAAAGAGTTGCAGAAAGGGGGGGGTCCTTGCTGAGAAGTAATATGAACTATATTAAACAGGTAGTTGTGCCTAAGTCTGGAAAATGTTTGTGTTTGTATGTGTGTGTGTAAGTTCAGAGCCACTAGGAATCTTGAAGCAAAGCAGTGATACATGGTGGGCAGGGGTGGTGAATGAAGAACACACATATATACAAACAAAAACACACACATCAACTTATTACCTTTATCAACAACACTATTAAAGTAGATATTGATTATTTAATTTGGTTAACAATAAATGGCTATTTAGGAGTGTGAATACAAATATATTTACACAGCTTATCACATTCTTTATTATAAAGGTATTTTTGGAAACTAATATAGTGTTCAGTTTCTATAAAAGCCTTATTTCTTTCATCCTTTCAAGAAATATTTTATTAAGTATCAAGTACTGTTCCAGGTATTAAGATTATAACATGGAACAAACTGAAAAAGGAAAAAGTTGACTCTCAGTCAGTTCACCCTTTATTAAAAGGAAAGACAGATAATTAAAAAACAGATAAAATATATATTATGCAATGATGTAAATTCTTTGGGAAAAAAATAAAGATTGGAGGAAAATAGGCAGTGCCAGGACTTAGGGGATATTTTATGATTTTGAACTGAGTGGTTAGCACAGGACTCATTGTGGTGTTAATATCTGAAGAAAGCTGAAGGATGTAATGAAAACTGCCATGGGGAGATCTGGGATGATTGTAAGGACTCTGGCTTTTACTCAGAGTGAAAGGAAAGGCCATTAGTGGGTTTTGAACAAAAGGGGGGACATGATCTAATTTCGGTTTTAAAAGGACCACTTTCACAACTGTACAGAGCTTACAGTGGGAGGGCAGGAGGAGTGGTGGAGTAAGTAAGAAGACTGTCATTGTCATTGGAGAGCTCAGTGGCGCTGCTGTGCACTGCGCAGCACCGTTGTGGTCTTAGGTAAACTGATGGAGTATTGGCATATCCAAAGTTCAGACCAAGAGGATTTGCTGAGGGAATGAATATAAGGTATGTATCAAAGAGTGAATTTAAAGGTTACTCCCAAATTTTTGATCTGAGCCAAGGAATGGATTTTTCATTTACTAAGATGGAGAAGACTGTAGATTGGGGGTGAAGATCAGGAATTTAGTTTTGGACCTATAAAATCTGAATGCTTATTAGACATCCAAATGGTGATATTTAGTAAGCAGCTAGATATATAAATCTGGAGTTAAGTTCAGAGTGGAGATACTTATTTTGGAATTGTTTGTCTTATGGATGAGTACAGGTAGAACATAAAAGAACCTGAGAGACTGGACTCCAGATTCCTATGAAGTTTAGTGGGAGACTGAGGAATATTTGGTGGTAAGCTAAAAAGATCCAAAGTAGGTGGCATTCTGAAGCCAGGTGACAAAAGTGGTTTAAAGAGAAAAAATATATCAACTCTGTGAAAAGGTACTGAGAAGTAATTTCTAATGGGGTCTGAGAGTTAACCATTGTATTCAGCAACATGGAGATTATTGGTAAATTTGACCAGAGCATAACTTGTAGAGAGGTGGACTTATTGGTATAGATTCAATATAATATGAAAGGAAAATAATTGAAGATCCTTATGTAGACAGTTCTTTTGAGGAGTTTTACTATAACCAGGAGAAAAGAAATAAAGTATTAGCTTAAGGGGTACTTAAATTGTAGTGTGGGGTCCAGCCAAGATGGAAGCATAGGTAGACATACTTTGCCTTTTTGCACAATCATAAGAAGATTCACAACTAATCTCAAAACAAAAAACAACCAGAACTGACAAAAGATTGAACTGTATGGAAATCCAACAACTGAGGATTTAAAGAAGAAATATTCATCCAGACAGGTAGGAGGGGTGGAGCCAGGGAGCCAGGGCAGAAAGAACACAGTGTGGTGGTGGCATCCTGGCGGCAGTGAGACGGTGGCAGTGGCAAGCAGAACAGATGGTCCTACCTTCACATGTGGCAGGTAAAAACCAGGAGGGACACCTGGGAAGTGAGCGATCCCAGCCCCAGGACAAACCTCGAAGCCCAGGGTTCTGGTACCAGGAAGTAAAGCCCAAAAATTTCTGGCTATAAAAACCAGTGGGGATTGGGGCGGTGGAAGAAATGCCAGTCTCTCAGGAGAGTCTGTTTAAAGGGCCCCCAGAATCCTAGAATGTCCACAAACCCACCCACTCTGGGAATCACCACCAGGGCAACAGCTAGAGGGGCGTCAGTGGCATATGGGAAGTGGGTGAAGTGACTGGAAATGGGATGCTGAGCAAGTGACATTGTCCCCTCTCTGACCCCTCCCCCACATACAGTGCTACAAAGTTGCAAAACGGGTTGCCTTGCCCTGGCAAACACTTAAGGCTCTTCCCCTTACAATGTAACAGGTGTGCCAAAACAGGGAGTCAAAGCAGCTCTGCCTAATACACAGAAACAAATAGAGGGAAGCTACCAAATTGAGGAGACAAAGAAATATAGCCAAAATGAAAGAACAGATCAAAACTCCAGAGAAAGAACTAAGCGAAATGGAGATAGCCAACCTATCAGATGCAGAGTTCAAAACACTGGTGATAAGGATGCTCTGAAAACTCATTGAGCAAGACAAACACATAAGGGAAGAAATGAAGGCTATACTAAGTGAAATAAAGAAGATAAAAACTATGAATAGTAAAATGACAACAAACTCACAACTACCAACAACTAAATCTAAAAAACAAAAACAAACTAAGCAAACAACTAGAACAGGAATAGAATCATAGATATGGAGATCATATAAAGAGTTATCAGCAGGGAGAGGGAAGAGGGAGAATGGGGAAAAAGGTACATGGGGTTAAGAAGCATAAGTGGTAGGTACAGAATAGACAGAGGGGTGTTAAGAACAGCATAGGAAATGGTGAAGCCAGAGAACTTATATGCACAACCCATGGACATGAACTAAGGGGGTGGGTGGGTCACTGGAGAGATGGGGGGTACCAGGCAGAGGGGAGCAAAAGGGAAAAAACTGGGACATCTTTAATAGCATAATCAATAAAATATACTTTAAAAACGGGGCGACTTAAGATCAGATTTTTTTTGTCAATAAACTTCAGCACTTTTAACTGCTAACAGAAATGATCTGGTAAAAGGAGAGAAAGTAATGATGCAGAAAGAGAGTATAGAATTGCTGCTGCATTTAAGGAAAAGGGATGGGACCTAGCGGACAAGTAGAGGAGTTGGATTCAGACAAAAGCATGGATACTTTATCCAGAACACTAGGCAAGCAGGAAACATATAGGGCTAATGCTGTAGGCATGTGGTAAACATGGTAGTGAAAAATGAAGGAAATGTTTTCCTGATTGTTTCAATTTTCTCAGTGAAATAAGAAATGATTTATAAATTTAAAACTAATAATGGCATACTGTATATAATATGTCTGGAAAGTACCAAAAGATTATTTGGGATTAGTCACCATGAATTTAAGAAATAGGTCAATTAATGCCATGTATTTTTTTTTCTAGACACATTGGCTTATATTTGTTCAAGAATAGAAAAGTCAGGGATTTCGGTTTAAGAAAGGCAGTGGTTTTGTCAGGAGAAAGTGATGAACCCAGAGTGGCCAAAGTAGAGTTGAAGGTGCATGCTAGAAACTAAAAACATTTGCCCTGAGCAAGGAAGATAGGTAGAATTTAAAGTAGGCAAGGGACAGTGAAATGGTTGTTGGATTATTGATTTTGTTATTGAATTTAGAATTATTGAGTATTTCCAGAACTATCAATAGTTTAGCCAATCAGTCAAAGACTATAATTTTAAATATAATGTAATGAAAAATTCTTATCGAAATATAAGAGATTCCTAAGTAGAGTCAACTTTCACTCACTCAGAATTTCATTTTTGTATGAACAGGAATCTGGAAAGAATGTCCCAATTTTGTTGTATATTGGTAAATAATATATTGCCTCCCAAAGATAGGTAATATCACATAAATTAAAGAGGGCATGATTTGTCACAAATATTTTCAAAATTCAATAATTTCTGTTTCTTAAATATTTATAAGTACTGCTTCTTAAACACAGACTTACTAGTTCCATTTTTTAAAGTTTGATCTTTTGTCAACATTTCTAGCTTTCCACCCATATAGATAGTAGACATATGCATTTTATGTTTTCAGGGTGCAGGAACTTCATCTATCCTTAGAAGAGCAAAAATTAAATATAAACTTTTGGATGATTACATAACAATGAGGGAGCCTAGGAAGCAGCACCCAGGTGACCATTTTTATTCTCTACTGACAATGGTGCAAACGTATGTCCTCTTAGAACTGACATATAAAATCGAGCAATGCAGAGGCATGTTATTTTTTTTCTTTGAGATGAGCATATGGTAAAAATTCTGTAAAAGAATCTGGGAATAGCAAACCTGTTTTTGGTTTTTTTTTTGCAATTTTACAGTGGTATAGATATGAAAATCAAAGACATGTTCTATGGTATTGAACTTTGGCTTTTTCTGGCTGTGATTGACACACCAAGATAAAAATCCCCACCATTCCTTTTGTGTCATTTAACACCTACTTGAGGACCTATGAATAAAAATAAGAAATAAATACAAATGTTTAATCCATAATGGAGTGTGAGTCCCATATCCTGGTGATAACGCCACTAGTATTTATGTATATTGTCACTGACTTTCACATCAGAGATAGCAGAGGATGCCAAGTTGAAGAGCTGAGAGATGGAATTATACCATTATAAGTTCTCATCTGTCAAACAAGCTAGAGCACCCGGCACCAGCAGACTTGAGTAGAAATCCCTAGAAGTAAAGTGGGAGGTAGTTTTGTATACCTCATGTTCCCACCCATATCTCTATTTTGCCCCGTTTTGATGCAGACCCCTTGACCTTCCCAGTCATCAATTTCAGGCATAACTTTAGAAGAGATTAGGTCAGAAAGATGACATTCTCAGAAAAGTTTCAAATAACTTGAATTCAGATAAAAGCTGCAGGTACAAGTGTCAGCAGGTATAGTTTATAACTTTCTACTCTTTGATACAACTAAAAAAATCAGACAACTATATGCAACAGTTTTCAGAAATTGGACAATGAGCAGGCAGAACGTGATCCCTGAAGGATGCGGAACCAATGAGGTGAGCCCTCCCACTCTTTCTGCCTCTTTCATGGAGGGCAGTTTTTAGGTCACATTGTGGGAGGCAGGATAGGGCCCTGGTCTTAGTGGGTGCAGAAGAGTTCAGGGTACAAGAAGGCCAAGAGGCTAGAGTTCACAAGGCAGAGGACCAGAGGAAGAGAGTGTTCAGTGAGAGAAAGCCAGCTCTGGAAATCTCTAGAGCCCTTGGTGCCTTCAGCTGAGTACTCATCAACGCATTCACATGGGCAACTAGCAACGCTGGAGAAAGAACTGCTGAAAAGGAGCAGGCGGATCAAACATTAGAGACCCCACAGGGGTGGAAATGGTTTGATTTGCAAACAGTAGGGTGAAAGGCTTCTTAACATATAGAGAATTAAACAGAGTTCTCAAACTGGTAATGCCTCAGTATTAGGGAAATTAGTCGTGGACTAAGGGCTCTTCTGGAGCTGCCTAACAAAGCCTGAATGCACACCTTGGAAGGGCCAAACTGTTCCCAAAGAACTGCATTGTAGGATGAAGTCCCAACATATTTAAAGGAATACAACAGAAGGTCCAGCATTCAAAAGTCGAAATACACAATGTCTGGTATCTAATCAAAAATTATTATCCAGGCAAAGAAACAGCAAAATAGGACCCAAAATAGAAAAACCAGTCAGCAGTGACAGTCCTAAAAAGGACTAGGATGATTGAATTTGTAGAGAATAGCATTTCTTTCTTTCTTTTTCTTTTTTTATTTTAACGTAATATTTTTAATTGTATTTTTTCCATTACTGTTTACCCACCTTGTATTCCCCCCTGCATGGGCTCATGGACATGGAAAACGGTGTGGTGACTGCGGGGGAGGGGCGGGAGGGAGGTGGAGGAGGTTCAGGGGACGGATGGTGATGGAAGGAGACTTGACTCAGGGTGGTGAACACACAACACAGTGTACAGATGATGTGTTGTAGGACTGTGCACCTGAAACCTGTAAAACTTTGTTAACCAGTGTCATCCCAATCAATTCAATAAAAAGGAAAATAATAAAGAAAGTAGTAGTGATACCACTTTTACACAAATTCTTTTCAAAATTGAAGAGGGAGCACTATGTGTTTCAATAAAACTATATGGACATGGAAATGCAAACATCACATAATTCTTACATTTTACACAATGATAGTGTTCTTTCCATTTTTTTTTTTGAAACACTTGAAAACGTAAAACCAATACGAGCTCATACAGAAACAGATGGTGGGCCGAATTTGGACAACGGGACAGTTTGCTGATTCCTGATGTCAAGCAATTAGAACTCTCACATGCTGATTGTGGGAATTTTATATGGTACAACTGCTTTGAAAACAATTTGGTAGTTTCTTAAAAAGTTAAACATATACCTACTGTAAGATCCAGCCACTTCACTCTGAGGTACTTAGCTAAGAGAACAGGAGGTATATAACCTCAAAAAAACTTATGTGTGCATATTTGTAGAAGCCTTATTTGCAATATCTCCAAACTGGAGAGAACTTAAATCTTCACCACCTGGTGAATGGATAACCAATTGTGACATACACATGCAATGGAATTTCAGCCATAATAAGGAATAAATGATTAAGACACACGGCGTAGATTGCATCTTCAAATAATTATGCAGAGTGAAAGAAGCTAGTTAAAAAGGTTTACAGTGTGATTTTATTTATATCAAATTCTACATAATATAAGATCACCTATCAGATAGAAAGCAGATAGTGGTGTCCTGGGATCGCTGGGCAGGTGAGAGAGGCTTGGATTACAAAGGCCACAGAGCAACTTTTGGGAGCAATGGAAATGTTCACTGTTAATTGTGGTGGTGGTTTCAAAAGTATATACGTACATCAGACTCATCACATTGTATACATTAAGTATACAAATCGTATTTTATGTCACCTATACCTCAATAACATTGTAAGAAATAAACCTGTCCTCAGCAACACTTTTTTTAACTTTACAGTCCACCCTAAATTTGAATGAAGGGCTGCCCTCTGGAGTAGTTACTTTGTAAACCTTGCCTCTAATTATAGAACAGTGGGCTTTAATTCCTTTAATATGGCACCTGGATTTAGGAAGCAGATGGGGAATATGCCTGGAGAGTCAAGCATATAGTAGGCAAGCATAATGATTTCTGAATTGAGGAGGGAATATGTTATAAGGGAAATAGCACTTAAGCATTTAAATTTTGCACTATGCATAAAACCAGTCATCTTGGGAGCACACTAGGATGGGCCCACTTCCTGGCAGTTCCAAGGTCAATTTGATTTTCCCATCTTACAATTTCAAATGAGACAAGGACAGTTTGTTGTGAATTATGCCAGCTGGTAGATTGGGAGTAAGGAGTCTAATTGCACCACTAAAATTCTTAAGTTCCAAGTAAGAAGTTAGAGATAAACTATTCCAACTTCTTCACTTTGTAGGTAAGAAAAATGAGGTACAGAAGGTAAAGTGATGTTATAACACATTTTAATCTGTGTCTGTTACATGCCAGTCAGATATTGGCCCAGGTACTATGGGCAAGTGGTAGTAGACAAGCTTATTTAATTATACTGACAAGAATAATATGAGACCTATGAAAGATCTTAATGATCAGTGGATCACTGCCTTTGCCATTTTTCCTTTCTATATATGTATTGAAGTTTTCAATACATGCAAATCTGAAATGTTGTGCAGTGTGAATTTGGTACAGTAGATTGGTGTATATTTCCAAACATGTACCATTTAAAATACTTTAACATATATACAATTTAAATTAATAGCTGGTTTTTGAGGTTTAGGTCTGACCTCATCCTGAGAGATAAGATTGGTATAAGAACATAACACAATGCTTTCTGTTATACATATAACACTATTTAAGTTCAGCACTGATTAAAAAGTTGAAATAAGTTTAATATCATTGCTTTTATTTTTATAAGTGAATCCCAAATGGAAACTCTCAAGACCAAATTGATTTGCAAAGCCCTATTATTCTCATGTATTCTTTCTTTGTAAAACTTATAACTCAGCACAGTCATAGTTCACAAACAAAAGCTTTGCAAGGCTATTGTTGTTGTCTGATTTGTCTGGGAGTTCCCTTGTTTCCTAGGCCTGCACAACACATCCTAAATAGGACCCCGTGAACGTAATTAATGGTCACACATATGGTATAAAGAGTAGGAGATGAGGAATTAATTTCTCAGTTTTTCTTCCCTGGGCTTCAGATCAGTTTGCAAGCTACTGTTCTATTCAGCAAGACATAGCTTAGAGTAAAAGACCAAACTGCTACAGCTGCTATGCATTATAAAGCAAGAGAAAGAGAGGAGAAAAACTTAGATTTTATTTGCACACAAAATGAACATCCACAGTCTGTACACTTTGTTTGGAAATAGCTCTGTGTTTTAGGTTGGACAGGCTTTTAATGGTCTTTTTCTTTTTTTCCTAAGTTTCACTCTGTTCATGAACATCATTAGAACTCAGACAGAGTATACTTCTGGGCCTCATCTATGCAAATTGTGGACCATTCAATGAGAGAACATAAAGGTGATACAGAATAACCAGGAAACTCACTCCGAGGGCAGCTATTAATGATGTGAAGGAAGTAGAGGAACACGATTAAACCATAACTACGCCAAGCCTCTATCACAAATATTTTGACACCAAAATGTGGTTTTATTATGAGGTACTTATGACACTCACTAAGATGATAAAGATTACAATACTTCCAAAGACAAGAAAACATTGGAATGGGTGGACCTACCTAATAATTGAGAAATCACAGGCACTGCTACTGGGGAGATTTGATAGCACATTAAAAAGTCATTAATTACTTTATCATATAAAAGAGAAGACTTTAGTGGAGTTTGGCATCTTGTTCCTGTCCATGGCTTGCTTAATTCACCTGTTGGTATACAAATGCTTGTGACGTTTCAATAACAAATCAATGGTCCCACCTTAACTTGTAAAGCTCCACCTTAACATTTGGATCTATGAGCTACATGACCTTAGCTGAAATTCCATAGCTTCTGCTTAGAATGGTATTGCCATTTCTGCCTTCTTGCCAAAATTGTCAAAGGGAGGATTGAAGTTTGATTTAGTTCCCTCCTTCCCACAGTGTACTCAGTTCCTCCCATTTTATCCCAATGAGTTGCCACAGCAATCCAAACAAATTCTTTTTATTTTTACCCACACTCCCATCAACTTTTACACTGCCCTCATCCTATCTACCTGCTCAAGATAACAGACTGAGGATTTTTATCTATTTCCTTTCACCTCAGGAAAAAAAAATCACAGGAGCAGTATTTACAAATAGAAAGAAACCATAACAGATCTGCAAAGGCAGAGTGTGAGTGGAGGAGTAAGAGGAAAGAATAAAAAGAAACCATAAGTTAACCACTTATAAAAGAAGGTAGAGAGGAAATGGATGGATAAAGAAAACACATAAACCATTGGGGAAGACAATTGACGGATGACCGTGTTGCTGGTGGAAATGGTGCTCTCTCCTGGAGTAGCAAGGGAAGCATCTCCAGGAACCCAGGTATGGGAGATCGTAGCATAGTATGGTGTCCTGAAGTTGAAGTAAACACAAAGAGCTGTCCCAGGTTTAGCTCGGTCCACTGTGGAAAAAGTCCATTCTTGTCTTTATCAGGCCCAGAAACAGGGCCAGAGTCCAGACACTTTGCACCATTGGTTTAGTTCACATCTGTCCTCATCCAGCCAGCAGAGTCTGTGTCCTGGGCTGTGTTCCGGCTGTCCCTGCAGAGACCCACGTTGAGGTCTGCACTGCTGCTAGACCCAGAAGGCTAGCGTGGAGAGCAAAGGTGTGCAGGAACTGGGCAAGTGGGGTGTGTGTGGAGGGAGGGCGGGGGGCTGGGTTAAGCTTCAGTTATATTATCTCAGGTTTGTAATCAAGGACCAGATGCCCTTTCAAACAAATTAGTTTTCCAATTCTTCCCAGGCTCTCACTGTGTACTCCTCCTAAACTATGTCTTCCAGGGGTTCTGTGTCCCTTATCTCGTCCAGTCCTTTCCCAGGCTAGACTGACAGGCCACTGGGGTGGCAGGCCTCACAGCAGGAGCGCCTCCTCACTGCCTGGACTTCTGTTAGGCTGGTGCTGCCCGGGGAGGGATTCCCTTCCTGCTTCCCAGTAATCCAGTTACTCGGGCCTGCAGGCCCCCAGGGAGATTGGGATGTGTTTTTTCCCCTCCCTGCACTGGGAGGGAGGGGTGCTATTCCTCTAGTCATTGGGGAAATGCTGCGATCCCCTGGGGTGCCCATGAATGCTGCAATTTCCTAGCAAAGCAGGCTTATGATCTGATTCAGCTTCCCAGTTTGTTAGGCTTCTTAATGTATGATTCTTTTTGCTCTCTTCCTTTATTAATATTTAGCTACCTACACTAACAAGCGGGCCATCCTGGAGCCCTGGAAAAGCTCCCAAAACTCAAGGCAACGAAGTAAACAATAACAATTCACCATGGGTGAATAATAATTCTTGTTTCTTAAACATGTAAGGTTGACTAGACAAAGTAATTAAATGGGAAGAACAACAAGAGATTGCTAACTTAAAAGATTAAAGTGATAAAATATTTCAGAATAAAGTGTAAAAGAATAAGAAAAGATAAAGATTTATAAATGATAACTACAAAAAATGTAGTATTATTCTACTAAGAATTATAGAAAAAGAGGAAAAAATGAGGGAGAGAAAAAAGCAATAAAATCACTTAAATACAAAATACTTTTCCTGAGCTGATGAGCAGTCGCAGCCTTCTGATGAACAAAACCACCACTCACTGAGAGGGAGACACTTTGAAGACCCACACTTAAACAAATCTGGGTGAAACGTAAAATTCAAA
Source organism: Micronycteris hirsuta (assembly GCA_004026765.1). NCBI lineage: Eukaryota > Metazoa > Chordata > Mammalia > Chiroptera > Phyllostomidae > Micronycteris > Micronycteris hirsuta. Next base: position 19,246 of record PVJI01010999.1, on the reverse strand, counting down.
GATGAAGGGAAAATACCAAATCTTCAGAGAGTGAGGGGGAGGGTCCTCATGAAGCTATAAGAATCACACCATCACCAGACCCCTCATTAACAAATGTGGATACTAGCAAACAACAGAACAAAGTGTTCAAAGTATGAAGAAAAAAGAAATTAAAATTTCTTTCATATATTTTTTATAATCATAATGGGGAATGAAAGAAAAAATTTTTAATTTTAGGCCATGCTGCCAGTTTTTGTATGGCCTGTGAATTAAGAATGGTTTTAACACTTTTAAAGTACTTTTTAAATATCACTTTCATAACACATGAAAACTATGTGAAAATCAAATTTCAGTGTACATGAATAAAACTTTGCTCATTTATTGATGTATCATTTATGGCCAGTTGTGACAGAGACTGCATAGCCTCCAAAACCTGAGTATTTACCCTCTGACCCTTTACAAACCTGAACCTGTTATACTCTTTGTTTTTTAACCACATTCAAATTAATCTTCTCCCTTCCCCTGAAATATTCGCACAGCCCCATGTTCCATTTCCGCAGGGTTGCCGACATCCTACTAGGTGACACGAGGAGCAATGAACACATTAGTAAGAATCAAAGAAATGAGTTAAAATGTAATAGAATTCTAGTTAAAGTGAACTCCACAGCAATGTGAAGGCAAAATAAGGATATTTTTGGATATGCATGGACTCACAAATTATACAGCTTCTCAAGGCAGCATTCCAAAGCAGCGAAAGAGTAATATAAGAAAAAGGGTGATATGATACAAGAGCAACAACGGCAGCAGAAAACGACCTGGACATGAAGAACATGGAAAAGAAGTCAGATGGAAATCCACGGGATGTTCACACGTGAAATTCCATTTGAGCAGAGATTTAATGACAGAATTACGTTTCCTTCTTCATCAGTTCAGTCATACTACATGGATCTAGAGTAAATCACATTTATTTAATAACAAACTGAAAATATTGCTTTATTCTGTTTAAGCTGTTAGACTTATCCTGTGGGTAAAGAAAACATGCAAAATGTTTGTAGGTCAGAATATGAATTTGATATAACTTGATAATGAAGCAATAACATAGTTAACAAAAATCGGAGGTGAGACGTAGGGTTATAATGTCCAAATCTTTATATTTCTAGGAGGTCATCACTGTCTGAAGGCAGCCGAGAAATAGAAGTAGAAATAGTAGCTACCAGAAATATTCATTGTGATTACCTCTGGAGAATGTGTGAAAAACTTTTACCCTTTATTTTAATTTTAGACACTTCGTTGTTTAACTATGTGCAGGGTACACACACAATGACAAATACCCAGTCTCATTTCCCATTCTCTCAGGGCTGCTTAACATTTTGATGGGTAACAAGGGCAGCAACAAACACATTGGCACACATTGGCATGGATCAAGTAAACAAGTTAAAAGGCAATATAATTCCACCTAAAGTGAACTAGTCTCCATATGTCCCTCATAGGCTGGAGCTGGAAATAGAATTCACCTCCTGCGATGGCCCAGTGGGAGAGACCCCTAGTCTGTGCAACATTTTGCCAGCTCTCCAAAAATATCCTGTAGGTAGGAACAGATTTTTTTTGATTCAAGCTATTCTGCAGTCAAACAATTACAAAAAAAAAAAATCAGTGGAAAGCAGAGATGCTTGAATCAAATGATAATTATTTCTCAGGAAGCCTGTAGATTGAACTCAGGTCTGACAGCTTACCCGGGCATTGTAGGTAAATGAATGACTGACCATTCATTCTGAGGTTGGAAATAAATCAGGGCCAGTTCTAAGAGTCTGATGGGAATTTGGGCCACTAGGTAATGGTTCCTGAGCACCAATTTCTTCCAAATGATTTGTAGCCAGCCAAGGATGTCATAAAATAACCCCCCTTCTCAAAATGTCCACTGAAGAACTCTCTTCCCTTGAAGTCCAGGTCCCTCCTCAAGGTGCATAACAGGCTAAAGTCAAATAGTTCCTACTGAGCCCAGGGAAATGGCTCACTCAGCATGAAAAAAGTACAGCTCAGCAGGCTTCCTGCCTTCAAGTGTTTTTCTCTGACTAAAGCAACATGAAATGGAAAGAGAATAGCAACCAAAAACAAATAGTTCAAGCAAACATCTTTTGCAGATAAATTACCTTGAGAGCCAGGCTGACTTTCATGGGTACTTTCCTCTCAACCATATTATTTCTTGTCTTCACCCAAATCTATGTATGAGGGATCTATCTTGAAGGATTTCTGTTTTGTTTATTGTTCATGCTTCTGAACAATTTCATGAGAAAATCTCAATCCTTGAGGGGATTTTTTCCCCCTCCTTTTTTTTTTTTTTTTTTTTACAGACTTTGGTGGCCTGGCAGTATTTTAAGTCATTTTTGTTTCCAATTATCACTGCCACTGCCACTGAATTCTACTTCCTCCTGCTTTTCCCCATTTCCTCTTCTTTCCTTGAGTAATTTTTTGCCTGAAGAATAAAAGTTCTGACTCTCTCTTTCTCTCACCTCTTCACTACAGTTAGCTTCCCCCTGCTGGTCCCAACTGCTAATCGGACCATTTCTCTGCACTAAATTACAGAATTATCCTGAGGCAACAAAACTTCAACATAAATGTTTCTTTGCAGTCAAAAGTATTTTAGGCACTAGGTGAACGCCTAGTGAGAGTTCATCCCACAATGTACACAGCAGTATTCTTTGGGGTTTAATTTAAGCTATGAAAGCAAAAGATAAAGAAGCATTACTTCACCAGCATGATTTTCCCTCCTTTGCTTGGTGTTTATCAGTGCTTCAAGGTCATCCTCCCATACTGGCAGCTTTAGATTACTTCTAGGGCTTCTTCTACTAACAAATGGCCCTTATGACTTCAGCTCCTTAGCTTTGCAGGATCCCTCTTTAACCTTCACATGTGTGGAAAAGCAACTAGGCAGCCTTGCTTCTTCTTCCTGTTGTCTCTTAGATTTGCTCCCGAATCTCTGTTGAATTCTATTTGAATAATTAATCCAACTCAATTTTTACTGAGTGACTAACGTGCTAATTAAAAGAGGAGTCATTTTAAGGTTAGATTGGGTGCTCGTCACTAAACATCACTGTAAAACATTCGTATTATTTGGGGGGATTTTGGGGGAGGTGCGGGGAGGACAGACATGTGTAAGCATGTTAATAACAGCTTTTCGACAACCATGATATTTGAATCACCATTTTTTTCTGACTCCGAGAGTGTTGATGTGATAAATCCTGGGCTCTGCCATTTCTTGCTGGGTAAAAATACATTTAGGTAATAGATGATACAATTTAAAACAAAAGGATCCAAAAACTGCTTCTCTGCCTAAATCTCTGCCTAAACTGCTCAAGCGTCTAAAGAGCAATTGGATTCAGTAAACAAGGCTATCTTGATTCCAGGAAGGTCTCTTCATTTTTCAAGCAATGCCTAGAATATACCAACACATTTCTGCATGTTATTGTGCCTTTATAGTTATCTAAATACACAAATCGTAGAAATCATGCCATTTCTGTCTGACAGGGAAATGAGATTTTTAGTAACAATTGTTTAAGCTACTGTGTGACATTCTATAGGCAAGTCGTCTTGTGACCAAAGAACTTTTGCTAGAATCATGGTCTAACAGCTCTGAAAAGCATATTTGAAATCTTTGGTAAGTAACATTCCAATGCACTGACTTTTTCTCATAGTCTTGAGTAGATATCCTATGTAAAAGTATGGTAAAAACTTGACTAACAGAAATGCTTGAAGAATGGAATGTTCTGGCTAATTTAATTCTGTAATGAAACAGACACCTCTTTTTATTTTAATTCTTATTATTGAAAACCTTTCTCAAATACATGGTTCCTCTTTTTTTTTTTAAAATACCATAGGGATCAGAAGTGCGTTTTTCTTTGACAACTGAAAATTATGGAATTATCATTATGAATACCTAGGATCACCATAAATTCCAATAGTTATACAACATTAAAAAGATTGTAATATATTTGCTGCAAGTAATGGATTTCATAACATCTGTATAAGTTTATTTTTTATATGAGTTTATTAATGGCTTTTCACCCTTTTCCTTGGTGTACATTTTATATAAATAATGGAGTTGCATTATCTACTTGGTAAAGATTTGCTGTGGACTGTTGTCAGCAATTAGTAATAGGCTCACTCTCTCCCGATAAGTCAGTGTTTGGGAGCCAGGCAACACTGAAGGAGGCTCATAGATGCCTTGAACATTGAAGCTCTTTGGCATTAAATGGAGACAAAATCTAAATGTTCAAAAATTGTGGGCATAAAATATTAATATTCAGGTAGAGCCTTCACACTATGGATATAAAATGATTTAATAGTCAAAATTCTAAAATGATTTTAGAGTCAAAATTCTCATGGCTCTAACTGAGAGCAAAAGGTAGAATGATATTGTTTCATAATACCACTGTACCTCACAGGATGTATTGGAACATCTAGGACTTTTGTGCAGAGCACCTCTTTTGGAGGGTAAGTATTAACTTGGAAGTTGCTTTCTCTCTGCCCAAAACCCCGAGGACTCTGTAACTACTTCCACCATACTGGAGATTAGAGAGATATACACACACAGTGCTGAACTAAATTAGACCGAGAGTGGTCCCATCAAGATGCAAAGATATGAAGGAAAATGTTATACAGGGAAGGCAAACCTCCTTGGAAATAAGAGGAAAAAGAAGAAAAAAAAAAACAAAACTCTGAACATGGTATAAACTTGAGGCATTCCAAACAGAAAAACTGAGAGCTTTAACGTGAATATTATTTAAACGTCCTATCCATTAAAGGAAAGCAAGAACTCTAAAAAAGTGGAATAGTGAATCAGAATGTTAAAAGCACAGGACAGGATAATCTAGCATAGCAAACCATAGTAGTGAAAACAGAGTAAGGCTCTGGATGAGGGCAGAGTCACAGCCCTGGTGGATTCCACTAACTGCCTTGTGGGGACGCCTTGCAAGGTCAGAAGGTGGAGTGAGAAGACTAAAGCTCGGGTTCCCACCTGGCTTCAGACCCTTTCTAACTGGAAGACCCTCATCAACTTATTTGGCTCCAGCTTCCCACCAAAACAATGAATTTAATGAAGTTGCGGATTACTAGATATCGTTGCTTCAGGATGAAATCAGATAAGGCCTGTGCGATATAATCACACAGGAAGTGCCCAAAACCTGTTACCTATCAGAATGCTGCTGCTTCTGCTGTAACTGTGACTAAAGACGTAAGCAAAGCGCAAGGAGTGTGTGGAGGAGGACTAGCTTTCCCTGCCTTTCTTTGCCTGGCTTTGCATAGGAGATAACCCTTGAGTTGAGTCTTGAGGAATGAGTAGGAGTCTACCAAATTGAAAAAAAAAAAATTTTTTTTTACAAAGATATTTCACAGAAATTATTTTGTTTGATTTTCATAGCAGTTTTGATGCAGTAAGTTAGCAGTTTTTACAAATGGCAGAGCTATATATGACTTGGAGACAATTTTTCCCAAGGACAAAATATTCAGCAAATAATTATCAGATGCACCCTCCAAACATACCTAGGTCAGTAAGGGGCAGGGACTAATTTGTTCGAAGTGGTTGAGTTGTTTAGACCGATAGCTATGGCTGAGAGTTCCCTGACGTGTAGAAGGCTATCATTTGAGTCAAAGATGTGTCTTAGTTCATCTAAGGAGCTCACTGAGGCCATATGCCGCAGAGAGTCTTAATGAGCACCAGCTCTGCATGGGTTAAAGATTAGCTCTAGGTTGGGACCTCAACACCAAGAGTTCAAAGCTAAGTGAAATTGGAATAAAAACAAAATCAGTGGGAAATTAGGCAAAAAGAAACCCTGGGTATTAACTTCAAACACAGGCTGGTGTCCAGGACTTGTTTCTGTGGGCTGGCATGTGTGTGGTGTATGGCACGTTCAGAGTCACTTAGAGTTCCAAGGAGGAGACTACAGTACTTAATAAGAGCCTAATGATTGGAGAACATGAATAAATCTCCTAGTGAATGACTTGATAGAGTCTGAATTTGAAGACTCATATGGAACACTTAGAAACAGTAAGAATTTTAAGAATCATGAAGAATACTTGGAAATAGGAAGAATTTTAACTACCATCCAATTCAATTCCCACATTTTACAAATGAGAAAGCTCATTTGCCAAGAAGTCAACTAAGAGGAAACCAGCAATAAAACCCCAGGCCACCTGTTTCCTAATCCAGTGCTCTGTTGTATCACAGTAGGAATCATGGATTACAGTATTTTTTGCTGCCTATATTCTGCCAAGGTGTTCTATATGCAAATACATGCCTCTGCCTTTCTCACCCCCACCTCCATATTCCTAAGAAACACAAAGAGGTGAGAATCAAAATGAAGAGACTAGCAGAGAAAAGAGTGAGGGACCTGATTAAAGTCATTCAGGATGTTTGCCATCTAGAACAGGTTTTCTATATCTTGGTCCATGTTATTTACCTCTACCCTACCCAGTCTTTCCTCCAAATGCCCACAAGTTCAGCAAGTGAAATTCTACGCCTCAAATTTACTTTGTACCCTGGAAAACAACAACGTTGTTAAATAACGCTCTGTATCAGCCTATCAGATAAAACGAATTAAGGATTAAGAAATTTATTATATAAAGAAATGCATTTATAAGATGTGAAATTGTCTCAATTTTTGTTCTGCCAATGCTTCTTCTATTGATATTTTTAGTAGACTAGAGCAGATGCAAAATGTGTTTAAAGAGTGTGGTGTGTAAATATGAAATGTAAACATTAAATGTCTTTTAATACCTCATATTAAAGTCAATGGAGAAAAAATACTATGTGGAATTAAAAGAGAGACACATCAATTAAACATAGGAAAGATACCAGTAACATAAGGAGGACATAAAAAAGTTAGTAAAGGGGACTCAAAGAAAGCAAAGGTATTTTACAAATACTGCGGTGAGAAAAGAAGTACATAGAGAAAATAGGTCCACTAATAAATGAGAAGAATGAAATAAATGATGAGTCTAAAATAGTAGAGAGAATTAACTCATTTATAAAGTCAGTCCTTAACAAGAAAAATGAAGATAGGAAATTTGAACAATTAAGAAGTAATGAAGACCTTGCAAAAACAGCTGTTGATAAGAAAACAAGAAAGAAAAGGCCAGTTTTATTCTGGACTGGATTAAAAGAATTATCTCCTGGAAGTGAGGAAGGAGAGTTTTTATTATGTCAGTGATGATGTACCTAAAATCCTATTCTAAGTGTGTGGCCATCTTGATCACCTTCATCATTCTCATATCCAAGACTAGGGGTGAGGAGGTAAAAACTTACAGAGGTATCACTTCTCAAGTTCATGCACCTGCAGAAGAAACTAGATACACCATACCTGAAAGGATAATAAAGAAAGTTTTTTTTGTATGTGTTATTTTCACCTTCCAAGCATTATTGGTGAACATGGTGCATTGTAAGTAGCTGAAAATATGTTTTGCGTATATAAAATATGTGGTATTTTTTTCTTGAATCAAAAAGGCGTAAGTTGGAGAAGTGTTGTTCCACAACCTTAAACGGGGCATCAAAAGCAAGACAGGGTGACATCATGATGGACCTGGCTGCCCCATGAACACCTACTTTCTACTAGTTGATAGGAAATGTAAAACTATATGACTGTGAGAACTACACAGAGAGAAATATTTGTTATCTTAGCACTACTGAAGCTTCACTGCCTCTTCCTGATCTAGCCATGATCGATCAGGTGCCAGTAATATTTAAAAAAATGATTTCGCCACTTTACACATCTCTTTATCAGACGTGCACACCATGCACGCAGCTGGAGCCTCCCAGGAAACGAACAGCAGAGCAAGTTCAGGATCTGAGAGAGCCAGGGACAATCCAAAGCTGCGGACCATCTCGGTGGCCTTTCTCCTTCCTCCAACGAGAAACTTTGGACCAGTGTTTTCAGCAGAAATGTGCATCAAATAACACCATCAATACCAACAGAAGCAGAATGCTTGCTTATATAGAAGTCAAATGCATTGGCAACTGTAATTGATTGATTTAGCAAGTATTTATTGAGCATATATGAATGGGAAGACTCTGAAAAGGGCAGATGAGATTTGAGTTAAAGATATAATTGACAGAAAGTCAGCCTTTCTGAGATCCGTGATAATAACCACCTAGGCAAAGGAAGCAGCAAGCGGGAATAGCAAAAGCCTTAAGGCAGGAGTATATCTGATGGGACTGACAACTTTTAGGAAGGACAATGTGCTTGGAACTTGTTATGTGGCAGAGAAGAATTCTCCTAGACAACACAAGCGGCAGGCGGGGCCCGCCCAGCAGAGCGCTGTAGACCTTGACTGAGAACTTGGATGGCATGCTGAGTGCGGCGGAAGTTATTGAATCACTTCAAAGTAAATCACAATGATGTTATTTACAATTTTGAAAAATTAATCTTATTTTAATAAGATAAGATGGATATTCTAATTTGAGGGTAAAAAAAGAAAGAAATGTCTTACATCGGAATTGAGAACCATAAGAAATAGACAACATCAGATGCAAAATTAGGAATCTCTGCTTGTTAGAGAAACCCTGTTTCAAGCAGATGGTGGTATTAAGAGGTTAATAGAAGCTGTTGAAAGGGGTGGTGGGTTTAGGGAAAACCCACAGGCGGCTCAGCTCTAAGTTCAGGCACGTTCCTGGAGCGGTAGATGAGCAGCCACAAGTAGATGAAGAAGTAGGTGGGTTTCCAGACGAAAGAATAGAGTCTATCATACTAAATGTAATAGTAATTCTCCCTTCAGAAAGAACTGAATAAATTATTTCTGTGTTTGCCATTTCCAATCACCAGAATTCTTCATCTGTAAAGAAGTCTAATAGAAAAATAAATGTTTGGTTATTCCAAATAATTCTCAGACAGGGTAATTCTCACATGCATTCTGAGAAGCACCAGTATTCTGAGGAAGTAAAACATGGCCTGCAGCACCGAAGTGACAAATGAACCTGGACTTCTGTTGAGATTTGAGACCAGATTCACTGGTTGCAGTCACCATTTCCGGGCCCTAGCCAGGCAGCTAAGTTGGTTAGAGCATTGTCCTGACTCCCCAAGGTTGTGGGTTCCATCCCTGATCAGGGTGCATGCAAGAATCAACCAATGATTGTGTAAGTAAGTGGAACAATAAATCTCTCTCTCTCTCTCTCTCTCAAATCAATAAATAAAATTGTTTGGAGAAGTCACCATTTCAGACCATTCCTATAGGAGATTCTGCAGGGTCATGAGGAATGTAACACCTGCCCAGACAGAGGAGGTACTAACATACTGAGATTGAAACCGACTGAAATGCCAGGAGAGTACATGGGAAAAATTACTGAGGAGATAGGTAAGAAGAGAGTCAGAAACAGAGAAGAGCCAGACAATTCAAAATGAGAGAACTAGAGAGACACTAAAGGTAGGAGGAGAAAACAATGGGAGGCACAGAAGAGAGAGGGGAGAGAAAAATAAAGGAACTGTACAGCACCCCCTTCAGGCTCTATTGTTTTGAATACCGCTTTAGAAAAAACATGGAATGCACGTTCCTGCAGAGTGGGTTCAAAGGCATTGGCCACATGTACTCAAACGGACCTGACTATGAAGCCACAGCGATGGAAAGGAAAGGAATACTAAGGACTCACAGAGACATTGCTCTTCAAAGAAACAGTCATCAGTCTGGGTATGTAATTTGGAGAGTGATGTCAATTTGGGTAGGGTTTGTGTATAATTGTGTACTAATGTGGGAGCATTGTGCTAATGAAGAGTCAAGAGGGAGGCTGCTTTTTAATAGACAGTTTGTAATAGTAGTAATTGTAAGACACCGAAATTTTGCTTAACAATTAGGCTGCCGGTGGTTTGTAAACGTGTATTACTTTTTCTAGGGCATCTTCTCAGTCAGGGTGCAGGGTGGTAAATTGGCCTAGGTTTTAGTTGGAGGATAGATTCATGGAGCAGTTATTTTTTTCTGTGGGTGGGATGTTTCAGGAAACAGGTGCCCTCGGTGATGCTGACTGTCACCACATCGCAGAGGAACAGCAGAGGGCAACGGCCTCTGTAAATGAGAAGCGTGGGGAGATGGCGGCCTTGGGGCTGCCTCACTGAGGCAGTGTCTGTGCACATGGGTTGGAGGGGGCATTCTTTCTTACTCGGTACCCTGGTCTTGGCCAGGAGCCTCGAGCTATAATTTTGAAGAAAATTGAATGAGATGAAAGTTGAAATTCAGTAAAAGTAGGTGGTGTGCAGTGAACTAGAAAAAAGTATAGAATTAGAGTTATAAATACTTGTGTGAGAATCCCAGTTCTGCTATTGACTAGCTGGTTCAGCAATAAGAATAATATATATCTCCTAGCATTGTAAAACAAATAAATTAATATGCAAAGTGCTCAACTTCAGTGCCTTGCTCGTAGAATCAAGTGATTATTTTTCATCAACATTTTAGAAGAACAATTGAGATGTTTTCACTTAAAAATCTAGAGGCATATGTACATACTAACATATATGAATCTAAAAGCATAAAGTTAAACAAAAAAAACGTGTTTCAGTGATCATATAAAGCACAGGTGGCAAACACAAGGCCTGCAGCAAGCTGAATCCAGCCCTCCACCTTGTTTCTGCCCGGCAGCAGCGCCGAGCTCCTTGCCCCTAGTTAAGGAATCGTTACATTTACACAGTCCTAAAATGACATTCAGCCCTTTGAAGGCAACCTCGAGGCAGATGTGGTCCCCGGTGAAAATGAGTTTGATACCCCTGGATAAAGCATGGTAAAATGTACACTGAGATTTTAAAAACCAAAAATACTGCTGTATATCCATTACAGATTAGAGAAATAAATAAGCATGATAAATCCCAAGTAGCTGGCCCTTCAGGAGGCTGGCGGACAGGGCGGAGGGACTGCAAGGGCAGGGGACATGAGCAAAGGATGGGGCAAGACATCAGCTGCTCTTGAGTGTTTCACGTCTCGGGCTGAGCTATAGGGACCTGGGTCTAGTTCTGGTAAGTTTTAAGTGAATTTGTTTAATTGTTCATATTTCTATGTCAGAGGCCACACAAAGTCATACCAAGCATCTGGGAAATTATCACTGAGCACTAATGTACAATTTGCTAATATAAAATTTACAGACTTTTTTGTGTGTGTACATTCTCGCATGGGACCCACAACCATCAACACATTTAAGCAAAGTAGTATGGGAGAAAAATGCAGCTTATTTAGACACAGGCTCAAAATTTGGCTTTGGTGAGTCAAGCTATGTGCTGTGAGCCAAAGTCCCCAGTCTCAATTATTTTGTTTCTTTGTCTGTAAAACAAGAGTAACAATGCTTACTTCATAGGAAAATTATAATGATTAAATAAATCAGTCTATAGACCAGCATATAGAAGGCTCTTGACTAATATAAATTTACTTAATACCTAGCCCAGAGAAACCCAGAAGAACACTGAAACTGCAGTCTTCTCTACTGGGTAAATGTGAATTTGGGATTGTTAAATGTGATTTGAGGCAGCAATATGGTATTTTTTTAAATCCCTAGAGCAGAAGTCCTGTGCCAGCCCCAAATCTGGTGGGGGAGTCGAGAGTGGGGATTGGAGAATGAGTTCGAGGACCATTACTAACATCATTTAGGAAAAATTAAGTTAACTATTACTCCGATTTCTGTGATATCTATGTTCTATCAGCACCAGAGTCAGGAATAGAGATACACCGAGTCTAATTAAATATAGTGATAAAATGAAGTCACCTGTGAAAACATAGCATCGACTTTAATTCTGGAAAACAAGAGTTCTTTTCTCTGAGAAACCTCCCGACCTAAACAGGGTGTCAGCATCAGAAAATCTAACAACATAGAAACCTATGCTTCCTTCTACTTAAGCTATTTACCAAAACATCTTATAATCACTTTGTCTCTACCCACCTTCCCTTTTTCTTCCCCACCCCCTCCTTGCTTTACATGTTTTTAATTCTGGATGAAGAAGCACATTGGATAGGACTCATTTGAATTTGAAATAGTACAACAATTATTAGACAATCTCTATGTTAATCAAAGTTTAACTTACAAAAAAAAAGCAAAAGAAAAGTAAAGGTAAAACCATGAGTCATAAACTGCTTCATTAAAATAGGTGACCTTTAACTATGCCTCATTGGCATTTTCTTCTAAAAAATATGACCACTTACATAAGACACCATGAAATCACATACCTGTTCTAGTTAGTTTTGCTCTTTGAAAGTGGAGCTGCTCGTACCGGAAGTAAGAATATTTTTTATCCAAGTGCATGCTTTCTAACGAAACCTAACAGTACGTTTGAGTTTTGCATTTGAAGTATAGCAGTAAGAACAGAAAAGTTACACACACACACACCACTTACACACATCTGTTTCTCTAAGCGTCGTACCTGAATAGTTAAAGGAAACTGCTATATTAACTTGTCCCTTTGATTCTCATGCCAAGCAATAAAGTAAATAAGCTATGTCCTGATAGTATCTGTAGCAACATTGAAAAAGTCCACTTTAAGAATATACTTCTCAAAAGGCAAAAATTTACAGATTAAAATATTTGATATTATGCAGTATTGGTAAAGGGTTAGGGAAACAAGCATTCTCTAATGCTATTTATAGGTATGATCTTTTTAGGGAGCAATTTGACAATAGTTATATGTATCAAATTTTAATTGTGCGTGCCCTTTGATACAGCATGTCCACTTCTAGGAATGTGTTCTACAAATGCACTCACTCAAGCACTGGGTATGTGTGAAACAACGTTTCAGTCACAGAAGAATGGACAGGCCACATGCCAATTAATAACAGACTAGTCAAACACGTCCGCACAGCCTGAACATGGAATACATTTCTGCCATTAAAAAGAATAAAATAAATCTCAAGTGTACTGTATTGAATGATCAACAATATGCATATTTAAGTGAAACAAACAAGTTTAAGAAACAATTTATCTAGAATAATCATACACACACATTCCACTTAGAATATTTCTTTAAAAAGCTAAAAGTAGTGCTTTATTCTGGGAAGGCCAATTAGAACCAGAAGTGAGAAGTGTACTAAATCTTCATTGTATACCCTTAAATTATTTCACTTTTTATCATAATGTATTTTTTCCAGTTAAAAATATTACCGTTGGTATTGCAAAAGGTAATGTATAATATTGATCTCATTTACTTGCTTGAGTTTCAAACAAAATAAGCCAGAAAAATGGAAAATTTAACTTTAAGGTTATGGTCAAACTGTCTTACTGTCACTCTGCTCCTAAAACAGACTGAATTTCAATCTTAGACAACACTGATCAACCATGGATCTCCCTCACAGGAGCCTTAGAATTGGAGAAGGTCTGCGCTCTGTGGATGGAATGAGTTTGACTGAGAGAACACCCCAGGGGGAGCTGAGACAATGTGTTTAGTTCTTTATCCTACTTGTTTATCAGAGAAGTTGCTCTTCCTACTTGCAGTAAGTTTCCTCCCATGTGAACTTTCATTCATTGCTGAGGGGAATGCAAAACGGTACAGCTACTTTGGAAGACCGTGTGACAGTTTCTCACAAAATGAAACAAACGTACTCTTAACATTGAAGCCAGTAATTGCACTTCTTCATATTTACCCAAACAGAAAACTTAGGTTCACACAAAAACCTGCATGTGGTTGTTTGTAACAGCTTAATTCATAATTGCCAAACTTGGAAATAACCAAGATGTCCTCCAGTAGATGAGTGGATAAATAAACTATGACACATCCAGACAATGGAATATTATTTAACACTAAAAATAAATGACCTATCAAGCTATGAAAAGATATGGAAGAAACTTAAATGCTCATTACTAAGTGAAAGAAGCCAACCTGAATAGGTACTATACTATAAGATGTCAACTATATGCCATTCTAGAAAAGGCAAAACTATGGAGACGGTAAAAATATTAGTGGTTGCCAGGGGTATAAGGGAGTAAGAAATGAATAGGTAGAGCATGGAGGCTTTTGGGGTAGGGAAACTATTTTGTATGATACTACAATGGTGGATATACATCATTATACATTTGTTAAAACCCATAGATTGTACAGCACCAGAGCGAACCCTAATGTAAGATGCGGGTTCCGGGTGATACTCATGTTGAGGTGGTGGAGGCCATGCATGTGTGGAGATGGGGGTATATGGGACTCCACTTTCCATTCACTTTGACTGTGAACCTAAAACTGCTCCTAAAAAATGTTTCTTAACAATAATATAAAAATTTATTTTTCTCAATTTATACCTATGTAACTATAGACTGTTTCACAGATAAAATTACAACAATAATCCTTTGCTCATTGATATTTATGGCTTTTTTAAATTTTTCTTATAAATCTAGGACAAAGGGCCCTGGGGAATAGCTCAATTTGTTAGCGTATACTAGGGTCGTGGGTTCAATCTAAGGTTGATGCACATACAAGAAAAAACCAATGAATGCATAAACATGTGGAAAAGCAAATCCATCTCTCTCTCTCTCTTAAATCAATCAATAATTTTTTTTAATCTAGGACTAAGGCAAACTTCTCAAATACCATTAAATCATTAACCTGAAAAGAATCACTTACAGTAATTCAGTAAAGAAAGTGTAGACAAGGTTCAGAGAACGTGTCAGGAGGACAAAATAGTTACGTAGTGACTGTTACACTTGCATATCATTGCTTCAACCTCAATATTGCCTAATAAGTAATTGAAATCTTTCAACAGTGAAATAGTTCTAGTTATCCATTTCTTGCTTTTCTTGATTCACTATTAAGGCTTCCTAAAAGCCATCAGCTTTCAAGAAATAAAAAAAAAAATGCAGTCATGAGAGGAAAATGTATTCACCTTGCCCTGGTTTAATTTTTGAATAAAATGAACATTTTTTAAAACATCTCATGATATAACTACAAGAAATTCAATGACCTTGGGCTCTGTTGTGGTAAAGAGTAATTAGTACAGGGGAAGCATTACCAGTTAGGTCTTTGCATGAGATTGGTTCAGCCTAACATTGAAAACTAAGCATTTGTGTTTATCATGTTTGTTTGTTTCAAGGTTTTCTGACCTTGAAATAGCAGAGAATACCACTGACTTGGAAACATTACTGTTTACAACTCACCACACTGAGAACCAGAGGGATTTACAAGGGTCGGATGACAGGCATGTCATGTATTAGCATCATGTTTGAAATGTTAGTGGCATATCACACACAAGGCCGGTATATTTATTTTGCAATATTCATCTCAGCTCTTCCTGTCAAGCATGGGAAGTACAGGCAGTAGGACTCGCAGATATAGATGGAAAAAGCGCCTTCCTTTTCCAGCTCCTCGGCTCAGTGACCATGAATCCATGCCTCTAGAAGGCAATAACTCTAAAACTTCAGTGAGGCAGCTTTACACTCAACATACTTTTTGCTTCT
Organism: Micronycteris hirsuta; assembly: GCA_004026765.1. Taxonomy (NCBI): domain Eukaryota; kingdom Metazoa; phylum Chordata; class Mammalia; order Chiroptera; family Phyllostomidae; genus Micronycteris; species Micronycteris hirsuta. Next base: position 3,879 of record PVJI01010999.1, on the reverse strand, counting down.
CCATTTATTAAAACTAATGGCTATATTCAGGGATAAACTCAAGCACAGGTCCAATTTTTGACCATCTGTGTGGTAAGATTTGAAAGGTTCATAGCTTTAGCTGGCTTATTATCTTCAAAATTTCTTCACCTTACACATTAGTTAAAAGCAATAGATAACATTTTAATAACCTAGCCCCTAAATTCTTCAGATTAACTAGTTTGGGTAACATGATTTAAGAGGACCCTAAAAAAACAGAGGACAGGCAAGGTCAATTTTTATTTGGAGGGAAAGGGAACATTCTGAAACATAAAATGCCATTCTACAATATAACTGCAGTTTTAATGACAGCAAGGTAAAAGTAAGGTGCTATTTCTTGTCCCAGCCTCAGGAAAACAAAGAGGTGTAGAGTGTGGGTGAAAAAATCACGAACCCCCCCTTTTTCTCCTTTTATAGTTTTGTTAATTTTTCCAAGGGCTAGTCAATACACTGACATTTCAAGAATTCTTTAAGTTATTGATTTTCACAATCATTATTGAAGTTCTGAGCTCTTAGAATTGAATAAGAGGGTTAAGTTCCTTCAGAGTCATGATGGACCCTAGACGTTCTTAAAAGACAGCAAAAAGTTAATTATTTAGGAATACCAATATTTAGCTATTTCTCTTAATGACCAAACTTTCGAATATTCCCTCTTCTCTACGATAATCAGTTTGAAGCCCCTTCTTGGTTTTCAGATACTCGTAATTTGACCCCAACTGAGTTTTCTACTGTACTTCAGCCCCAAGTTTTCTCCACATCTGTTTACACGACCATCCCGCTGTGCTCAGAGTGTTCTCTACTTTCAGAATACTTTCCTTTTACTATTTATCTAAAATTTTCAAGAACTATTTCAAGGCACACCTCTCTAAAAGCCTTCCTTATTTATTAATTAATTTTTAATAAATTCTTCTATCTTTTAATCTGATCAAAAATTTGCTATGTAATTATAGTGGTTAGTAGAATGGGTTCTACAAATGTGAAAAATTTTATTATTGGTGAATCTATGTGATGAGTACATGGGTGTTCATTGGGCTGTTCTTGGTACTTTTTTTTTTTGCAGATTTAAATATTTTTGAAAAGTTTAGAAAAGACCTTTAAGTCAATCTATTTTCAAATGCTAGTGCCAAAACCTACCAGTTTTGTGTTCTTGCAAAGATCTCTCTGTGACTCATTTTCCTTTATAAAATGACAAAATATAACTGTGCCTACCCCATGGGCTTGTTGTGATAATAAAATGACATAGTGGCTATTAAAGAGTTAGCTGAATAATTGCAAAATAAGTTTGTCATTTAAAGTAATAGTTATAATTGTTCCTGTGAAATGCAGTACAGCACAGTGGCTATGAATTACATGGCTATGTTCTTTGCAGTCAGACTCCCAAGCTCAGGTCCTAGCTCCAGCACTCACTAGCAATGTGACTATGCTCAAATATTGAACTTCTCTGAGGCTTCCTTTGAATCATCTAAAATTTTATTTTTGGTTTTATTTTGTGTTTGGTGAGGACTAAAAAGATAATATGTACCGGGCATCCAACATAGTACTTGCCATACAAGCAATCAAAATTGTTGTCTCTATTTGACTGTATATAATTCTTGATAGTAATATGCAAACAATTTTAAAAATTACAAACTCCAAATTTCTTAAAATCAAAGGTCATTTCTTCTAAATATGCTACATCATCAAGCAAAAGACAGAGCATGCAACAATTAGGTGTCAAGTGTAACTCTTCCCACAACCTGACCAGACTTACTTCTCCTGTCACAAAGCATAGAGCATCAGAGAGATGCGAATTCAAACCGCAGTGAGATACTGCTTCATGCCAGGCAGAATGGCCATCACCGCCAAATCAACATACAAGTGCTGGCCAGGTTGTGGAGAAAAGGGAACCCTACTGCACTGCTGGTGGGAATGCAGACTGGTGCAGGCACTGTGGAAAACAGTATGGAATTTCCTCAAAAAATTAAAAATGGAACTGCCTTTTGACCCAGCAATTCCACTGCTGGGATTATACCTTAAAAATCCTGAAACACCATATCGAAAGAATGTATGTACCCCAATGTTCACAGCAGCACAATTTACAGTAGCCAAGTGCTAGAAGCAACCTAAGGGCCCATCAATAAATGAGTGGATCAAAAAACTATGGTACATTTACACAATGGAATGCTACGCAATAGAAAGAAAGAAAGGAACTCCTACCCTTTGGGACAGCATAGATGGAACTGGAGAGCATTACGCTAAGTGAAATAAGCCAGGCAGTGAAAGACAAATACCATATGATCTCACCTATAAGTGGCATCTAATCAGCAAAACAAACAAGCAAGCAAAATATAACTCAGACATGGAAATTAAGAACAAAGTCACAGTAACCAGAGGGGAGGTGGGAGAGGATAATGTGGAAAAAGGGAGAAGGGTTGTCAAGGAACATGTATAAAGGACACATGGACAAAGCCAAAGGGGGATAGGATCGAGGGTGGGAGGTGGGGATGGCTAGGGTGTGGGGGGAATGGTGGGTGAAAAATGGAGACAACTATACTTGAACAACAAAAAAATAAATTTAACAATTAAAAAAAAAAAAAAAAGAAGAGACCTAGAAAGCACCAAGCGGTCACATTAAAGAAAGACAGAAATAGGTGAGGGAAAGAAACCCTAGTCATATTTTTAGTCAGCCTACACAGATTATGTTCTTAAATACTGATTACAGCAAATCAAACAATTTTAAAAGACACAAACTGATTAAAATTGAGAAAAAAAATGAAGAGAAAAGGTCAGAACAATACCTAGTTTGGGGGAAAGAAGATGGGAAGTAGTTTTATTCTATGTGTCAACTATGATGGGAGGTATTTGTCTAGTTTCTAGGGCGGAGAGAGATTTGAGACTCATTAAGAAGTGAAACAAATATTCAGACTCACAAGTATTAATTAAAGTAATGTTATCTTTTATAATAGATGCACTTTGACTTTTCAGTAGCTTAACCAGAACTGAACTGTCTTTATTGCTATTGACAAGTGGGCATTTCTGACCGATGGCAAGAGGAAGCGAGGGACCACTCTGCTCCATGAACTCAATGAAGGACCCACATGGGTGGAGGTTCATCCATCGTCAATGTTTCTTTCATGGTCTCCTTGAGTATCATCTTCATTCAGCTCATGAAAAGGGGAAAAACATGGAGGATAATGCATAGGTAGTTTTATTGCATACAAATAGAAGTCTATCACTTCCATTTTCATTCCATTAGCTCTAGATTTTGGCCACATGGCCAGAGCTAAGTGAACAGAAATCTGGAGAATGTGACCTAGCTGAGTTGAAGAAAGAAAAGGAAATAATTTTGTGATCAGCTAGCCATACTTGCCACAACACGGCCAATCAATAATGTCTGCATGGAGCAGAGAAATCAGTTGTGATAGATAACAAAACATTTGAACTTGCTGATGCTGATTCTCTCACAAAAGGATGTAGTTCTTACATGGAGACACCACAGAATTCCAGGTTGGGTGGTGTGTGCTTTTAGAGTGGAGTTATGAGCTAGATCTATAGAATCTGAGGTCAGCTAGCCTCTGAGGTTTTGACTGAAGTAGATGAATTTTGAGAAGATTAGTGGCAAATGAGTATCTTTTGCTCAGAGAATATCTTTAGCTCTGTAAACCAGGGTTCTGTGATGGAACATGAGTAGAAGCAGCAAAGAAAAAAAATATTTCGGGACTTCCGCCAAGATGGAGGCGTAGGTGGACGCACTGGCTGCCCGCACATCCAGAGTGTCTAAACAACGAACGCAGTAGCGAAAAATTAAACAACCAGAATGGACAGAAAAGAACTGAAGGGAAGTCCGACACCCAGGAGGTTGGAGAGGACGAACATCCAGGC
>PVJI01010998.1:0-57929 GCA_004026765.1 Micronycteris hirsuta | reverse complement strand
TGCATTCCTCTGCTTAATCATCCTATTGCTTCCTTTGCTTGGGGTCAGTGTGATTTCTTGTGGGACTGGGACAGATGGCAATTCCACTAATAAGACAGAGTTTCTGGAAAATTATGGAGCAAATATTAGTCACGTGGAAAGTACCCTCACTCCCATATGCCCCCCTAAATGGTATAAGACTCATCAGGAACAGGAATGGAGGAAACTTTTTGGCCCATGTCCTATGCCCTCATTTGCTCCCGCCACTTCAGGCAGAATACAGGCTCCTGAGAGTAGAATTAGGTCTAAGAGGCGAGTTTGGTCAGCTCTCTATCGTTTTCCCTTTACCACAACCCCTAGGCCTACAGACCCCCCATTGCCCTACACAGGAATTTATTATAAAGGAACCCATTGGGTTAATATTAATGGTTATTGGCAAGACTACTATAAGCTCCCTTTTTGAGAAGCTCTGAAAAGATCAAGCCCCCCTTGGTGTGTATTTTCTAAAGAGGTCAAGAAAAAGATAAGATGGCAAATAATAGATATGCATAGACATAAGGGGAATTGGGAGACTGTTAGATGGCTAGAGAGCAGAGGAGATATAGATTAGGGTAAGAGACAGACATTAGCCACATAACCACAAGAGTCTTCTGCATGGTCCCTACTAGAAAGCTGAGACAGTCTTATGCCAGCCCTCACGTGCCAGACGTGTGGTTGATTCAATGTAACCAAAGGGTGTGCCTAGCTCCGAGAAATCAAGGTATTAAGATTATGTGTTTAGACACTTTGCTGATCAATTAGTAAAATTAGAGCTGAAAGCTTGCCAACTAGCAACGATTAGAGCTATAGCTTGCAAAGCAAAAGTTTAATTGCAACACCCATTTGGCTTGTTTAATACATATATTGTGCTTCTCCGGAACTCTTGCAAAAGCAAATGCATTATGAGAAAACCACTCCTAGTGTAACGCCCCTGTACCACTTAAACTTGCAAAAATTGTATAAATAAAGGACTCTAAAGCCAGAAGAAAAGAAGCATCTGGCCAACGAGTCAGGAGCTGCACCTCTTGTGTCGTTCTTCATCTGCTGACTCCGTTTCCCGCCCATCGCTCACCTGTGGGACGCCTGACCTGTCTGGGGCCGAACCCCGACAGTGTACCTTAAATATTTACAGCTGTACTACTTCAAGAGTTCCAGTCCAGTACATCTGTTTGTTTTTTATCATCCAGGTTAGAAAAGCTTGCTTCTGGGGCTGAATCCATTAGGATTCCTCTGGCACTCTGTGACAAATCTGCTCTTGTTATGTTACTAATGAATTTGTGATAACTGATGTTACATTGTTTCATTTTTCTCCTCCTGTGTTCTTCATAAGTTCTTGCACTAAAATACCAATGCAGGTGTTTGTTTTGTTTCCCCAGCAATGGCATTACTCCCGGTGTTGCTGTTTCTGGCTGCTGTGTTGCTTCCGTTCTTCCCTGCAAATGGACAGGTATGATTGACATTGAAAATATTTTCAGAACAATTCAAGCAACCTTGAAAGACAGCAAGCTACTAGATCAATTTTCAAGAGTAAAAAGAGCTAGAGTATCTAGTATATCACAAAGTATGGTAGTACCTAAGCACATGAAGGTATTGAACACTGAAATATGGATAGTCAGAATTGAGATATGCATAAACATAATGCATAGCAGACTTCAAAGACTTAGTTTAAAAAGGGAGGTAAATTTTCTCATTAATAATTTTAATATGGATTGCATGATAGAAGCATATTTTAATATGTTTTAAAATATATTATTTATTTAAATATAATATATAAATTTAAATGTATAATACATGTATATGTAAATTTAAATATATTTATATAAATATATGTATAAGTATATTATATATTTAAAATATATTAAAATATAATTTAATCTGTTTATTTTTTGTAAAGTGGATGCCAAAAACTAAAAATTACATGTGATGCTTTAATTATTTTTCTGATGACACCACTGGTCTATGGGTTTAAAAGCTAACAAAACTCCTCCTATCCCAAGATCTTGTCTAATTTGCTGTTATTTAATCCATTTCAATGTGGCCCCCACTGGAAATTAACAATTTGTTTATCTAATCTCAAATTAAGAAAGGTTCTTCACATATGTCACCATATTTAATTTTTATAGGTACTATGTGAGAAGAGTTATACATATTTTCTAATTAAAAAAAAGGAAATTTACTAGGGATATTAAGCTTTTGGATATTTTTATAATTTTTACAATTAATTTGTGTAAGATAAGATGCTCTTATCATTACTAGTATGCTGCTTCACTGTAATAATCCCAAGAGCAGTGTCAGTGTTTCTCTTCAATTGGTGTGTAGGCTTTTCTGATCAGAACACCTCTGAATGGGAGGAGCTGTGGTCCTTGCTCTCTGTTCCCACACCCTTCCCTGGCTTTGGGCACATAAGGTTAGCTAAGACCCCTCAGACCAGAGAATTCTGACACTTGGTCAAACCCATTTGGCATTCAGACACGAAGTCATGGTTAATCAAATTTTCTATCTGAAGACAATATATTCATCACTAAGGGCTTCATTGAAGTAGTTCTGTCTTCCCAATTTCACCCCTAAAGAATTCCTTTCAAGGCCATTTCCAATTCCCTGTTATCTTTCTTGTCCATCTCCTGATTTTCATTCATAAAATTATTCAAAATGGAGATATAATTACCATATTTTTCAGACTATAAGATGCACCAGACCATAAGATGCACCTAGGTTTTAGAGGAGGAAAATGGGAAAAAAAATATTTGAAGCAAAAAATGTGGTAAACTGTTTAATAACATAAATAACATAATATTTCATCAATGTGAGTCAGGTAAGCTACATTTGGATGTGCCCCCATTTTCCTCCCAAATTTGAGGGAAAAAGTGCATCTTATAGTCCAAAAAATACGGTAGATCTTCTACCTGATCAAGTGTTTGCTGATGCTTTACATTCCCTGTGCCCAGTTTTCTGGGCCCTCTCAATGTGCCCTTTTCTGTGCCCTAGAAAACACCACTCAGCTCTCAATCCCCCAGACCAGACCACTTTTTGTGAAGCCTTTCCTGAACCCAATGAAGAAAAATTGATCCCTTCTTTTTCTACAACTAGTAGACCCTGCCAATTATTTTTTCATGTGGTATTATACTCATTTATGCCATATTGTCTTTCCAGCATAAATTCTTTAAGTATAGATAGATACCATATTTTATTCATCCATCCTATTTCAACACTTATTACCTAATAAAAGTTTTATTAATAATTACTTAAAAAGAAATGAAGACATGTCTTCTTCAGTAGAATTTTTACCTGCAAAAAAAGTTGGGGTAAGAAGCAGTGTGGGGGAGCTCTACCCACAGGGCTCCCCTGACTGCCATAGATGAGAATAAGTCTACCAAGACATGATCTGCTTGGGAAGGAAAGGTGTCTGATCTCTCAAAGGAGAAGGGCTTTGGAGAACCTTGGCTACTCTCTCAACAGGAGAGTACGCTGAACCTTGCCTTGACAGGCTTTTATTGTCTTTCTGGGCACATTACATTGAGGGCGGTTTTTATTTACTATGCACAGGTCCTCATTGACTATGCATAGGATCACTGTAGGTGATTACCTTTTACAGATAACAAAGGAGAGGATGTTGCTAATCACATCAAGAAAGAAGGATATTTGCAAATGAAAAGGAAAAAGTGGTTGAACTGGTTATACTCGTCCTTGGAAGGTTTTAGCATGGATTTTAGGAAGTTGCAGTAACCCCTTGCTGCCTCAATTCAGGGTGAGGGATTTTAGCAAAAAGCAAGTCTCAAAGCGGCCTAGGTACAATTCAGGTCTGATTCCCAACGGGAGAACCCATCCATGGACGTGGATCTTGTGTCACTCTCCACTGTCCAAGTGGGAGCTGGGCCCATGCCACGTAGAGCAGTCTCCCATAAAGCAAAAAATAATTAATTCTTTCTCAGGGGACAAATTTTGATATGCTTTGAAATGAAACTATTTTAAGGAGGTTTTTGAGGGCAAATAGGACATACAACAGATGCTATTTTGTGCTGTGATCAGCCACTGCTAATATTTCACGTGCACACCCTTTCCAATCTAGGAATAAGTAGCTGGGAATGTGCCAGATCTGTGGATACGCTGGCGTTCATTCTTGGTCTCTGTCTTTAGGAACATACCAGCAGGTGGGAGAAATGGACACATAAGTAGATAGTGGCAATAGAATATGGCCAGACTGCAGAGGACCGGCCTCCACATTTCTCCAGTTACTCCAAAGGAGGGATGGCAAGGTGGAAAATGAATTAGTCCGACACTCTTTTTCAGAATGCTGGAGGCCCAGTCAGGAGTCTTTGCTTTCTCCCACTGACTGAACAACCACAGAAAAATCTCCTTTATTTTTAAGAGGTTTCTTTTTACAATCAGTAGAAAGAACTACAAATTATTAACAGCTCTAAAAGGCTGACATACAAGAGTACTTTAATTTTCACCTAGGCTTAAACAGGTTTTCTAAGGAGGTTTGCTAATCTATTAGCCAAGAAACAGTATTAAATTACAAAACGCTTAGGTCATAGTTAATGGTTAAACATACATTTTTTAAAATCTTAGATCTCTCTGAGTTAAAGATGTATGTAGAGGTTGCTCTTTGTACTTTTGAGATTTAAGGGGAATGTCACGTTGTTGCGGGAAAGTTAACTCACACAAGTACAAAGAGGGTGGAAGAATACGACCCTTTTATTACATGCATGGGCCCAGAGGAGGTCCGACTCCAAATTCTGAGCAACGAACAAAGGCAAGAACTAGTTTATATACATTCTAAAGGGTTACAGAGACACATATTATTTGGGTGTCAAGCTACAAGCAAGTCTTACAGAGAAAAAAAGCTTGTTACAGGGAAAAAAGATAAGGTTTCAAGGATTCCTAGGGATGCCATGAGCAAGTAGTTCACAGAGACATAGATAAGTTTTCTTGTCTGAACTCAAGGCTAAACGCTTGGCTGAGTTTCCTGCCTGAGAAGCTAAACAAGGTCACAGAAACTAATCATGGCAGTAAATTAGGGCACACTAAGCCATCTGGTGGGAACACAAGGGAGGGGGAGGTCACAAATCATGTTAGCTACAGCTATACAAACAGAATAAGTTTTCCAATAAATGGCCCGGGGGGGGGGGGTGTTACAGCGTGTCCCCTGGGTTTACAATTGTTACATTTATTCTAATAATTTCCTCTTCAACGTAGGCAAAGGCATCCTTAACCATTAACTACATTTGTCAGGGCTTAGATGTTTAGCTACCTATCAGGAGTTAGATGGCCTATCTAGATTTCTCTGAGATGTAAAAATAATGTTTAACCTTTACCAAAATCTTTTAGTCTGTTATTTTTAGTTAAAGCTTCTTATTTATCTAGTCTTAGTAGTAAACATTACTGCTCAATAATAAGTTTCAAGCTTCGGCGAGAATTGTTTAGATATTTTTTAGCAGTGGCTTCTCTTAGCAATTAGCAGCTGCTTCTGCTTTTAGTGTTCAGGTTGCTGGTTTGCTAAATGGCTTAATTCCTCTCCTTAACCCTTTCATGTGTGGGGATGGTCAACAAGCAGGCAAGGAGTGAGACTGATAGTGGGACTGCCCATGGTCGCCTTCCGCTGTGAAGAGGCATCCCACCCACTCTGACTGTGCCAAGAAATGGGTGTGGGTTGGTCCTCCACAAATCAGTGCTCATGGATCAGATGTAAAGTGGCCTGCAACACCAGACCTATGTTCTCAGTATTTGGAGAGGTTTGCAAAAACTCAGTATTGTGGGAGGAGAGAACTTATTCCAGAGGCCCTGTTTAGACTTTAAACTTCAAATCTTGCTCATGCTCTTATAACATCACATCCTTGTGTCAATTTAGGTCATCAAATTGTGTCAACCTTATGGAACAATCACACACCTTACTCTACCTCTAGGCTTAGACACCCCCAACATCCCACAAAGATACACCAAAAATATAAGCATGTGATTTAATACCTTAGTTATATTTCTATTACTAAAATTAACAGTTAGCAATAATCCATTAATTGGCTGACTTTGCTCCCTCCACATTACCTTGGAGATATGTTTAATATTATAAAACTCTCTTTTGAACAAGTCTATAAAATCTACTATATAATAGGTAGAATCAATTACAAGAATATTGAATGCAGTTGGATTGGGCCTACACATTTTTTCTTTAAATACAGATACCATGTTGGGTCAAAGTTCCCCTTAAAGTCTAGATGAGCCACCTGTCTGTCCTCTTAGCACCCCTTTGCTGTAGCCTGATTGTGAATAAGAATGCCTTAATGGTTCCCATCTTAAAACATTGTCATTACATTATCACTCATATGTCTAGAAAAATCACATTAAGACATCTTTTAATACTAGAAAGTGGTATTTGTGGACTCAGAGGTGTTTTTAATTGTCATGACATGAACTACATCCACAGTCAAAATTTAACACTATTGCTTTCCTATTTTAAAAAGTCATAGCTTTGGTTCAGATTTATTGGCAATGCATAACAATTAATATTGATTTGAATGGAGTTATTTTTTCTTATCTTCACCTGAGGATATGCCTTTTGATTTTAGAGAGAGGGGAAAGGAGGGAGAGAGAGAGGGAGAGAAACATCAATGGGAGAGAGAAATGGAGAGAGAAACACTGATCCGTTGCCTCTCACACGCCCCTACAAGGACCAAACTATAACCCATGTATGTGCCCTGACCGGGAATTGAACTGGCGACTTTGCACTTTGTGGGACAACTTCCAACCAACTAAGGCATACCAGCCAGGGCTAAATTGAATACCTTTTAAAGACTCTTTGTTTTCTTGAATTAACTTATTCACTCAGTTGCAATTTTTAAAACTTTTAAAAATAATTCTAATTTGGTTTTCCTTTAGGATCCAGATTTTGATGCTTTGTCAACCAACCAAGAAGAAGTCCAAAGTGAGATTGTAAATAAACACAATAACCTAAGGAGAGCAGTCACTCCACCTGCCAGCAACATGCTGAAGATGGTAAGAGGTGGAAACAAAAGGGAAGTGCCTTGTGGAGCTGTGATAAGCACAGACTCCTAGTAAATAAGATTGCTTAAGACATTTGGGACAGGGAGTTCTGTCTTTGTTATGTTGTTAAAGCTTTGTTATCGACAGTGCGTAAATACCTTTTTTTCACTCCACATACTATTTTTGTTTATAAACTGTGTATCATCCTACCATTACATGTTCTGTTCACTAGAATAATACAGTCTGGAAGAACTGATTCACTATCATGTCCATTTCAGAGTTTCCCATCTTTTGAGTAAAATATCTCTTCCCAGAAAAATAAATGCATATAGAGAATGTATTATATATAATATGTAAAATCTATGTATATATTAATATATATAATTTGCATACAATTTTAGTGTACTAATAGAGCCCTGCAGCACATTCTTAATTCTTTCCCTGTTAGTGCATACCTTCTGATCTTGATAAATTGACTTTTAGATACTTTGACCAGCCATTTTCTGTTTACCTTGATTCAAAACAATTTTCCAATGAGTTTTCTGACTGCAGGCTGCTCTCTGTCCAGTCCCTCTATGTACAGTCAGTTGACCTACATGTGATTACTGACATCATCATTATTATTAATGTCCACTCTACCTAGATTTCACCTTACACCCTCAACCTTTCCTCTAAGAAACGTTTTTAGTTGGGGAAATTCAATTTTGCTGATTTGAAGCTTGAAGGAACCCTCTCTAAGGAAGAGAGTATACAACTATCTTACCCCTGCATATTTGTAAAAAATGACCATGTGTATTTTGTGGTCCCCTAGCACAATCTTAGAAGAACCTATGCAAGTCAGGGATGCAAAACTTAAAGCTTAATTAGCTCCATGGAACAAAGAAGAAATTTTTTATTGTACTTTATAATGGTTAAAAAACTTGTCCATTTTACAGCACTGTTTAAGTTGTGGAAGCAGAATTAAAACCAAATTTTTGACATCCAATAAGGGGCCATTATGTTTTTCTGATCACTATTGCTCCTAATCTAGAATCAGGAAGGCCTTTCCCTTTAGGATCAGTGTAATTTAGGGTAAATAACAGACAATTCTAGGCCCATTACTAAAAGCCACATCTCCCAAGTGTATTCCATGGTAGGGGCAAGGTAAGGAACTAGGAATGAAGTGGGTCATTTTAGTATTACAGGAGAATAATCTCAATAGATCTGCATATTTATTGATATTTAGTTAAGAACCACTGCTAAAAGTTTGTAGGTATTTATTCCTGCCATGCTATCATTCTTAGATTATTAACTATCTTAGGTTTTATAGTTCCTTAGGGTAACCATAATATTTAATTTCTTTAAGAAACAGAAAAAGACACATCAAAAAATATGTCTTTGATTATAAGGATAATAAGAATTTGAATGTACAGAAAAATTTACAATGATATGAATCAAATACCCATCTCATTACAAAGTTTATGCTCCTTCATGGTTTGAGTCGTTAAGTGCCTTTTTCTCCCTCTTTCTTTTTAGACATGGGACAGAGAGGCAGCAACAAATGCCCAAAAGTGGGCAGAGAAGTGCATTTACAGGCACAGTAAAGCAGGGGATCGAACAATCAGTATGTACACTGATAAATTTTTATTGAGTAGATGAAAAAGTGAGATAATAAGGGGCCGTATGTTTTGATGTTGTGTTAAGAAACCTTGCGGATAAATGTTGCTTCAAATGCTACCCTTTTCAAGTTGAAGCATCTCTGTGAGAGAAAACTCTTGAGAAACACCACCCTGTGCTTATGCTTTTATCTTTTACAAAAACTGTCTCACACCATATCATATTCGTACCTCTTAACCATCTGTTAACAGGAAAGGAAATTATTTTCCTGTTAGCTACTGTTAGCAGGAAAATAATTGCTAAGAAGTGTCATATCTGGGAAATTTAAAATTAGAATTTCATACATCTAACCCAGTGTCAGTTTCATATTATAGAGTCTATGTTTTAAAAAGCATTTATTTTGGGTTTTATAAAATATGTTGAATTTTGTCAAACTGTTTCTGAATTTTATTCAAAACTATTTAGCATTAGCATCTTTTTAATCTTCAGTGACAGTAAGTCAAATCTTTTATGTTCTGGATGCCTCTTACAATGCATGCAGTACTATATTAGACTCAAAATAGCCTCAGAGACATGACCTCTACAAGGGACCTAAAAACAATTAGATATCATATGTATGAACAAGTAAAATATTTACTTAAATTATTAAATGACAGATATGGACAAGCCCAATTTGAAAGTAGTAAATAACTCACCTGTTTTGAAAATAGAACTGCCATTTTTATTTGTGCTTTTGATACAATAATTCAATGAAATGAAGAGGGATGACTTGATTCAGTAGAAGATTGAAACAAATGGTTTTGAGGATCCCAGTCTACTTGTTAGTATCTCAGCTTCTTTCTTTCCCTCTCACAGGAGTTATTCGAGAGTAGTTTACACTCCATTTCTGTAGTATAACCATTTCAGTAGATATTACATTCCAAGCCATCCAAACTTAAGTATTAATTTCAAGGTTCGAAAAATACATTGAAATGTTTCTCGGCTGCAAAGCACTTTTATCCTAATTCTTTGAGGAGAAGTTGGCCTGTGGCATTCTGATTCACCAATGAAGGGGAGACCCATAAACTTTGAAAATATTGTCCCTCCTAGTGTCACCGTTTCATGCTTAGGGCTTGTAACAACTAAGATTTTTTTTCAAAATTTACACAAAACAACCCTAAACATTTATTAAAGTTGCTATAAAGGATACGTTTCTGGTAAGTGTGGGTAAGGGCAGGAGAGGTGTTATGAGTTGCTTTCTGCTTCCAGCATGCTAATGGTGCAGAGCTGGGAGCACAAGACCGACTTTCACGAAGACTTTACTATGTGAATGAATGTCTCTAGGGGAGTAAATGTTAAAGAAGGGGGACTTCCTCTACTCACAATCTGCACATTGAGACCAGCCTCAGTGTGTTGGGTACATATGGCTTCATTCTGATTACAACTGATAAGGAACTCTTTATGCATTAATCAGCAGTTAGCAACAACTATGGGCACTGTGTCTGAAGAGCAGTGAATCTAGATAGCATAGATGGATAGATAGATAGATAGATAGATAGATAGATAGATAGATAGATAGATAGATGCATACACACATATATGCATACATACATTTCTCTATCTATTATCTATCTATCTATATATCTATCTATCTATATATATATACAGGCATATATACAGGCATATATACCATTGCATGCTTTTTTGCTTTACTCAGGAATGATCTGTTTTTTCTTAGGTGGCAGGAATTGCGGCGAGAATCTCTTTATGTCAAGTAACCCTACTTTGTGGTCACGTGTAATCCAACATTGGTTTGATGAGAAAGATGCTTTTACCTACGGTGTAGGGCCAAATTATCCTGGTGCAGTGATTGGACATTATACCCAGGTAAGTGAAACAAGTGGAAAAAAAAGCTGCTGTAAATGCCCTAAAAAGAAAGCTGCTCCAAATTTTGACTGATTCCAATATTGAATATGGGGGGAAATCTCAAGTAGGTAAAGATAGCCTTTGCATTTTGTGCGTATTTCAGCTGTGAGCTGTCGCTTGTCAAAAGCCTGCAGGCTCTTGGTAGGGAAACATACTCCATGTTTTTTGAGTAGTCTAAATGTATAAAGTAGTGAACATACATGAAAATGAACTGTTTTAAAAGATTTTTAATTCAATCCAATAATTTAAATATTTCCATAAGGTATATGTAATCATAATACATCAGTAACATTTTTTCCTTTTTTTATTTCCTATTATTTGTTTTTTTGATATTTCCTTCTCTAATGTACTCTCGTATCTTCACTTACGGGCATGTAGATGGCTTGGTACTCATCTTTCCTTATCGGATGTGGAGTTGCCTATTGTCCCAATGAAAGAACTCTAAAATACTACTATGTCTGCCAGTATTGTTCTGCGTAAGTATATGCTTTCAAATTTGCTGTCAATGATGCCATCAGCAACTTAATATTTTAAATTTATCATGTAATAGACAACCCAGACTGAACAAGCATATTTCCATGAAGGGGAGAGATTAATCTTTAGAAAGCTTTTCTAAGTTTGAGACACAGTCAACTTCTCAGACAGAAGACCAACTTCTCAGTTTGAAGTATGCTATCTGAAGCTTACTCCCTCTTGATTAAAATTATGTGTCTTCCCTCTCAGTTGCTTCCCTGGGGCTCAGGGTTACGTGGATATACGTTATGTGTAGTTGTATAGATTTGGTACTGGCAGTTTTTGTTAAATTCACATTCTAGAAAGTGAAAGCTTGATGGTCAGTCCAAGGGTAAAGGTGAGGTAACGAACAGTACACAAATGTTCTTTGTATTCAACTGTTCTTACTGTTGTTTATCTAAAACACCTGTAGTATACCATTAAGAACTGATTATATCTTGGGCCTCAAAGGATTTGCAGGAAATCCCTAATATATTTCAAATTATCAAGAAAAGGTAATATCTTAAGTTTTTGTTTTTTAGAATTTAACGCAAAATCTCTGAAGGAACCATCCAATAAAATCTTGATTTATAGCAGGAAATATACCCCTTCCTCAAGCAATATATTTGACTTATCTACAAAAGTTCTATGGATATAGCCCTGGCTGGTGTAGCTCAGTGGATTGAGCGCGGGCTGGGAACTGAAGGGTCCCCGTTCAATTCCCAGTCAGGGCACATGCCTAGGTTGCAGTCCAGGTCCCTGTGAGGGCCATGTGAGAGGCAACCATACATTGCTGTTTCTCTCCCTCTCTGTCTGCCTCCCTTCCCCTCTCTCTAAAAATAGATAAAAATAAAATATTTAAAAAAAAGTTCTATGGATATAGGGAAGATATATTTATAATATGCAGGTTATTTTCAATGTTTGAAATTCCTTGCTACCGGAGGGAGAGTTTTCCCCCAAACCAAGCTTCCTACATGATTTATGTTAAAACTGTAGATCAGCCAGGTGAAGTGGGGTTACAGTTTGAGAAGTATGACCTTCAAAGTCATTTTCTTACAAGCACCAGTTAGAGTTTAATAGAAAGAGTAATGAAATGTCCTAAGAGGATATACCCAAGCCCACTATCTGGCTGTGAGAAGGGAGGCAACTAGAACAAGTTATCTGTGGTAAGAGTTGAAATGAATAACAAGAAAAGCACGAGTGAAAGAACTCCTACAGTATGTTTATACATATTTCACAATTTTCCAAAAGCTCACACACCTTCATAGCTATATTCTGTGCAAGGAGACTGAGATTCAGATGCACTGCCTTGGGTCTTTGGACCACTAGGTCCAAATGAAATTTTGACTCTGTTGTATTTTCAGATAATAACAGCCAGTGGGATAATAATTATCAATGAAACACAGGCTAGTCATTGTAAGACCACTTTACCCCGGAGGTTAGTGTTAATGAAACCTTTCCTTCTAACATTCCCATTTTTAGTAAATGTAAAAACCTCACATACAAAACCTCTAGACATTCGAAATCCTTCCTACCATATCCACCTCCCACAAAGTACTTGAAAATATCACCGCCCTGCATCTAGAGGCCAAAAATTATCTTGGATCATTACTTTATCCAGTTCATTATATAGAACTTATTGATAATTAGAGTTTCCTTTTAAAATATAAAATTGCATTCGATATTAAGTATTTTCCATAATGTAACCTTCTTTCCCCTAGGAGCTCCTACTATCTTTCACAGGGGTGTCCAATCTTTTGGTGTCTCTGGGACACACTGGAAGAAGAAGAGTTGTCTTGGGTCACACAATAAATACACTGTGACACATATTCACAAAAACATATATCTCATAATGTTTTAAGTAAATTTACGATTTTGTGTTGGGCCGCATTCATAGCCATGCTGGGCCACATGCGGCTCGCAGGCTGTGGGTTGGACACTTCTGCTTCCCCTGTAGTCAGCACCTTGGGGTGCACTGACTTAGCAATTTGACCAAGTCTACTGATAGGTGAAAAGTGTTGCCATGTTAAAACAGACTCTCAAAACTTTAGACCCTGTTTATTCCATTTCAGTTGCTCAGATGTGAGATTATGGTCAAGGGAGTGTTGGTATGAATTACTATCTTACTTTGCACTGCTATCTGACTACACACTGGAAATATTTGTTTTTCAGGTGGTATGATTAAAATATTGAGTAAATATTCAGATAAATAGTTATGGATGCTACCCTTGGAACATAAACTGAACTAAAAACATTTAAAAAGTGTTTGATGTGTTCTATTTCAAATTTCAGTGGCAATATTGTTAACAGAAAATATACTCCTTACCTACAAGGAACACCCTGTGCCAACTGCCCTAATCACTGTGACAATGGACTATGCAGTAAGTTCGACGTCATTAATTTACTAGCATAATTAAACAACCTGGTATTTCTTTTTAAAAATTAGGAAATTTTCTGAATGGAGCCAGCTTAAACAATGCCTTCATGAACAAGACAACAATAAAATTACTCAACAGTGTGTGTTTAAGCAAAAATCTTAAATCATTCAGTACCTATATGCATTATTTGCAGTGAAAGCTTATTGCCATAGGTAACCTAAAGGAACATGTACCATCGAGGTGTATCTGTGACTATGTCAAACCCATTACATATTGGCATTTATGAAAATGTTTCTGTGAACATAATTTATTGTAATTAAATATGAATTTTCTTTTTATCAAAGTTAATGTTATTATAGGAAAGGTTGCATTTTAAAAAGATAATTGATACAAATATAAAGGTGTGAGGCCACAGAATATGGCTCAGTTTGGACAGGCACACCAAATATAATCCCTTATATGCCAATGAGTTCATCATAGTACATTCTTCATTTTTCTCATAGTATAGTTAGAATCATCAGGTTTAATTGAATATTCATTTGCACTCTCGTTTGCTATAACTTTTACGTACTTTTAAAATTTCTATCAAATATGCATGTGGTATTATTAGCTAACAAAAGCTTCAAAGCTATTTTAACAAAAAGGAGTAAAATTAATGTCATATATCTGCTTTCCAGTGTTGTTCTGAATTAATGTACAAAGAGTTGGTATTTTTGTTTAGTTGAGATGCATTATTAGAATTATTAACAATGCAATTGATCCATTAACTAAAATTTTTACTTCTCAAATGCATTCACCTGACTGAATTGTAGGATTCTTTCTGAGTGAAATATATAGCCATTATTCAGAATATTGATGATATAAAAGCTATAAACTAACTAAAGAAGAAATACTTATGCCTCTGCTGAATATTATTTGTTAACTTTGGAATTTTTCCTATTGGTAAGAAGTAGCCAGTTGAAAGATTTTAGACAGAAGAGTGATGAGATCAGAAGTATGTTTTATAAAAAACTCCTGGCAGTATGAAGAAAAAATTGGGTAAAACAAGTTGAGATACTATTGAGAAACATGGGTTCAAAAACAAATGGATGTTTTTACTATATTAGGGTAAAATGAATGAAGATAAATGGACAATTTATGAGAGACAGGGAGAATGTAGGATAGCCAGTGTTAATTACTTGTGCTTTTAAAGCACAGATAAAAGTAGAGGGGGGATGAGTTCAGGTTGATTCCTAGTTCCTGGTTTGAATTGTTTAGTAGTGGGGAATGCCATTCCTTTGAGATGGGGTGAATTGAGCTGGGAGTTGGGGAGAGATACCAAAGAAATGCCAAGCTTGTAGGTAGGGTGATTAATTTAGTTTGAGATTTGTTGAGTTTTTGGCCACTGAGCGACATCCAGGTGGAAATGTCCAATAATAATAATAAAACTACTTTTTGTTTTACATTTTACATTCACATCTTCTTATAACAACTCCTTACTCCTGAGAGAAAGGCTAATGGCATTAGAGTCTGCCGGCAAGAGAAACCAATGTAACTTTCTGCAATGATGGAAATGTCCGATTTTTGCACTGTGCTATAAAGTAGCCCCTAGACACATTGGCTCTTGGACACTTGAAATGTAACTATGTGTATCACTGACGACCCGAGATTTCAAAGTCACTGAATTAATTTAAGTTTAAATTTAAACAACCACATGGCTAGTGGCTATACTTTTGGATGGTGCAGTTTTAGAGAGATTTATTTATGGTAAATTCATTTTACCCTTTTTTTCTGAGGGAGGAAACTTGGTCAATTATTTTAGAAACATTTGGAAAAGCTCAAATTTAGAATGAAATTATGCCTTAATCAGTGAATTTAACTGAGGGGACTTATGTGTCCCTCAAGATATGAAACGGCCATCAGAGAGAACGGAACTGTGCCAAAGTGTTTGCCCTATCCCCTCCTCCTCACTCATACGGGACTTATTTTTTGTGTTACTGATGTGGAGGATAATGAAAATGAAGTTACTAATTTACTGTTTTTTTTTTCAGCCAACACTTGCAAGTATGAAGATGTTTATAGTAACTGTAAAAACTTGAAGAACCAAGTGGGTTGTGAAAATGCACTCACCAAGAGCGGTTGCAAGGCTTCCTGCAATTGTTTAGACAAAATTTATTAAAAATAAATGCCCAGTACAGATGGAACATGGCTAAACGGAGGAGAGCTACATCTACTTACACTTGACATTTATTAGCTAGGAAATCATAGACATGTTAGTTATAAATTTGATTCCAAATAGTAACGTCTTCCCCCCCGCCCCAGATTTGTTTTTAACTTCACAGAAATCTCTCTTATCCAAAAATTTGTTCACATATGGGGTCTTTAATTCCTCATTTGCCATTTACCTTTCTTCTCACTCATTTAGCTTTCATCCTCATAACTGAATTAAAATTTTTCTTCTTAAGGTAATCCCCACCTTCATTTTGCCAACATTCAACCTTCATTTTGCCAAAATTCTTCATGTGCATAAATAGAAGACTACACCTTCCTGTTTATACCTCTCCTCTCTCAGATAAATCTTCCTTAAAGAGGAATTTAATACACATAAATGCTCTTTCCTCCAGGAGATAGAACTTAGTCCCCTCCCTTTTGATTCTGGGCTGAACTTAGTGACTCATTTTCAAAGAGTGAAGTATGGGAAGGGAACAATAAAACTATACAGAGAAATCTGGCAAATGCCATCTTAACCAAGTGGTTGAAGTTAGTGTGACCTGTAATAAGTCATATGGACTCATGTACCCATTCATATGATATGATTAGAATGGCATTTCACTGCTGGGGTAATCTTTCTAAAAACTTGTAACCAAAGTCTTGTCGTGAGATAAAATATTAGGCAAACTTAAATTGAGGGACATTCTACAAAATACCTCTGACTCGGACTCCTCTAAACTGTTGAAATCATGAGCAACAAGGACATTTGGAGAAACCATCATAGACCAAAGGAAAATAAACAAGCATGAGGACCAAATACAATGTAGTATTTTGGATTGGATTCTGGAACAGAAAAAAAGTCATGAATGGAAAACCTGCTGAAATCTGAATAGACTCTGTAGTGTTTTTCATAGTAATATTGATTTCTTAGTCTTTTTAATTGTATCAGGGTATGTAAGATGCTAACATTATGGGAAACTGAAGCTGAATGCAGAGTATGTGGAAACCATCTGTACTATCTTAGCAACATTTCTGTGAGTCAGAAAGACTCCAAAATAAAATGTGCATTAAAAACAGAAAATCTATTTTTCTTGGCTCTGTGACACTTCATACTTGTTCTCTATATTATCTGGTTATACTTTTTCAGACTCCTCTGCCCCCCAAGCTTGAATTCTTCTAGTTTACTGCTAAATGTTTTATTTTGTCTTTTGAAGAACTCTCAGATAATACCAACGATTGAGATTGTCAAATCAAATTTGTGCACTTATCCAGTGTCAAACTCACTAATCATTTCAAGGATATTAGTCAAGAGGCAAGGGCAAAACAAGGACAGGTATAAGGCTGCCAATGCAACCCCCAGATGCTGTTTTTTCTTTTCTTCAACACATTTCTTAACTTTTAAAGTGATAGACTTCCTACTTAATCTAATTTCAAAACATTCCCATAGACCTCTCAAGTACCAAGGATAATATTTGTACTCAAACTGATAGTCAAGAAACTAAATCATCTTTTCTATACTTTCTTATCAAATTTCACTTCAGTCCACCCTCTCTTAATTCTTGTGCTCCAAATTCAATGATATTATTATATTCTCTCAAGAGCCTCAAGATTATTCTCAGTCGAGGGCATTTGTGTTTGTTGTTGGCTCTGTATGAAAGAGTCATCACTCCATTATTTGCTAGACTGGCTCCTTCACATTAAATGTCATTTCATCCAAGACATTCCTTTGAGTAAATAACCTGAAGAACGTCCCCCTATTCCCCCTTACAGCTTCCTATACCTCCTTTCATAATAATCATCACAATGTGTAATAATTTATTATCGCATTCAACAACTATTTATCTGAAACAATCATGGCTCAGGTATTTAATTCGGTCCTTTGAAAATAATGATTAACAAGACAGACCAAGTTCCAAACCTCATGGAGTTCACACTCTAACAGGGCAGAGAGAAAGAAAACTGAATATTTTCAAATAAATCCTAATAAAATATAGAAAGTGATAAGTGCCATAAACTAACATGGGCAAGACAATAAAGAATGACAAGGATAGACTGAGAGGAGGAAGAGTTCATTTAGAGCTTGTTTGGAGGTTCTAGCAGGGAAGTGCAGCTACTCGTGTACCCTTGACCGAAGGTCGGTCCTCTCCTCTATTTGGGAAGGTCGTCCTCTTTGACCCAGCGCGCAGCTTCAGGGGTGGGGGGATGCACATGGATCAGTAAGGGAGGAAAGGGACACCCACCTAGCCAGCCAGATCTGCCGAATCAACCCTGGTGATCAATGGGGTGACAGATGTCGCAGCCAGATCGCCCTCACATCTGAGAAAGAGTTAATTTAAATAAGATAGGTAAATGCTCTTTGAGGTGATGACATTGGATTACAGACACAATGGAAGAAAGAAAACAATAATGACGAAAGGTCAGGATACTTTTATGCAAAGAGAATAGTGAGTGCAAAGTTGCTGAGGTAAGAATAAATCCAGTATATTTAAAGGAAGTCAAGAAGCCTAGAGGCAGGAGCACAATGAGCAAGGTAAAGATAATGTTAAAAAGGGGTCAGAAGCACAAATTGAGTCACATGGTGCCCTCCAGAGCAGATAAAGAATTGTGATATGACTATAAGTAAGCAATGAGATATAAATTGTAAGAAGACAAAATAAAGCAAAAAACTAGTTAAGAGACTATTGACTAAAAGAGAGATAAAGCTAAATTTCACTAGCTTATAAACGGTTTTGTTGTATATGTACATATACTCGTATATCATGTATGTTCTACAATTAATTTCAGGTTATTTCTGTTTATATCATGACAGGAAATGAGACAAATATTTCTGGCTCAGGGTAGTATTACCTTATGCCAAAGCCAAAGGCATCACAAGAAAAGTAAACTATAGACTCTTATTTCTCATGAACATAGAGAAAACACATAAAAAGGATTATACACCTTGGCAAAGTAAGGTTGTCCCAGCATAAAAGGTTGTTTCAACATTCAAAATCAATTAATGTGATATATTATATTAATAAAATAAAGATACAATCATCACAAAAGTTGCAAAAATGCACTCAACAAAATTCAACACCTTTTATTTAAACAATTTTCAGAAAACTAGAAATAGAAGGCAATTTCCTCATCTTAATAGGGAACATCTAACAAAATCCTCCAGCTAACATTATAAATAGTGATTGACTGAATGCTTTCTCTTTATATTACTTTATAGGTAAGTACACCATTGTAGTACTTTTCAATCTGGAATCCACTATAAGAAATAAAGCAAGGATGCCAATTTGTACCACATGGTTCACATTCTAAGTTTACAGCTAATGTAATAAAATAAAGGCAAAGAAATTAAAGGTATATAGACTAGAAAGGTAGAAACTCCTTACTTAAAGATTAAAATGACTTTCCTTGTAGAAAATCCAAATGAATCCATAAAATACAACTACTAGAACTAATAAGCAAGTTTAGCACGGTCACCAGATTGCAAGGCAGAATATGGAGCATCTCACAAATAAAGGAACAGGGCAAGAATTACAGTGGGCTTCTCATCAGAGTCAATGCAGGAACCCAGTTCTTCCAATTCTCAGGCATCTAGACCACTCGCTCCTTTCGGCTCAGCACTCGGCCAACTTGGGATTTTGCATGAGTACGTAGACACACCTGCACTGTTCCTGCCGATAACGAAGAGGAAGTTTCCATGCGCTCTGCGACATGTATAGGATCTAAACGTATAAGCTTTTTTAAAATCTGGACTTGCCTTCTATATCAAATTTATCAACACTGCTTTTTTTTTTGTTTCTTCACATTCCACCCTTTGTCCTATTTCTACTACTGTAAAATTAATATGGGAAATTGTTACTACACTTTTATTTTTCCCATCTCCAGTGTTTTAGCTCCACAAATCACCCTGCACAATACAATCAGGTAGCTTTCTTGAAGTAATATTTGATCATGTAATTTCCCAATTTCTCCACGCATCAGTGAAATTACTAAAGGAAGCAAATCTCCTTAGACTTCTATACAAAGTTTCACCAACATTTTCTAGAGCCTATCATTCTGACTTAAATATGCCTTTGGGATACGTTGATTTGTCTGTTTCTGCTCTTCATACCAAGAATTCAAAACTTTGTTTTTCCTTTTTGATCAAGTCATATACATTTTTCAAGGAGGATCAAATGTCACTCTTCCATCTAGTTTTTATCCAGGTAATATCAACTCACAGAACTCTCAATTGATGTACGTATTTCTCATTTTAACTACTTAGCACTAAAATGCACTACCCAGTAATGCTCATATGTATTTATCAATATCTTTCCCACAAGACTACACATCTTAGAAGAAAGAGATGACATGTCCTTTTCCATGCATTCCCTAGAAATCTAAGCCAGTCCAATATTTATTCACGGAACTAATTTTTACAAACTGCCACCTATATAACTAATATTGTGTTAAGCTTTGGAAATATAGCAATAATCAAGAGAAACATAGTCAATTTTTCAAATACAGGGGTGGGCAAAAATAGGTTTACAGTTGTGAGTAAATGAAACATAGCTTATTGTTATATTATTATTTATGAGTTATTATATTATTTTCAATACTAACAACTTTAAACCTACTTTTGCCCACCCATGTACATGTTCACTGACATTATCTGTCACTACAATACTCAAATTGCTCTCATTTTGACATTGGGAACAGGTAATAATCTTGGAGGTATCATGCCTCCAAGAATGAAAAGTAGGATATGCACAGTTAATTATAGAGTACTATAGGGTAACAATGGATTGTTTTGCTCTAGAAAAAGAACAATGTACCAAACAATTCTTTCTCTAAAAGGTGAGCAACAACTTCATGGTTATAAGTATTTGAAATGTTAAATTAATAATCTAAACAAGGTTGAAAACATAAATATAGTAGCAAGAAAGATCTGGGGATGGATTTTATAAGCATTTAGAAGTGACAACTGTCTTGAGTTAACTTCGATTTAATGTAACCATAAAAGTAAAGCAATATAGGATGGCTTCTAAATTCCAAGATTTTTTAGTCAGTTGTAATTGAACTGAAATGGGAGAGAAGAACTAAAATAATGTCTGTGCACTTGTCACTTGGAATTTTAACACTGCAAAGGGAAAATGGCACTCAGCACCATGAAACTATGCAATGATAGAATTGTGTCTCCATGAGTTGCAAAGGGTTGAAATTTCAAGCCTCTCTGCATCGGGTACAGAGAGCTAACGTGTGATCGATGATAATCCTTGGTCTGACATCTTTTGACCCAACCCATCTTCTGAGTAATAAATTAACTCATTTCTTTAAATCTTGAAAACAGCTAAGCACAGAAGGAAATGTGTCTAATTCATCTGCCCTCTGCAAAGACAGGCAACACTCCTTAACCAACACCCTATAAAAAACCAACTTATCTTGAAGGCAGCTGCCTTGGATTAGGAATTCTGGACATTTTCTTAAAATGTGTTCCTTTTACACTCCTTGAATTTTCTGACCACAAAACAATTATGGAAATGAAAAAGCAGGACCAAGACAGGAGGTGTTTATGAGCAAACCTGCAAAACGCCAATTTTATCTATGTAATCTTCAGTGCATTATTCACACTACCCTGGTATTGCGCTGAAAACTTAAGTATCTGTAGAATTTTCCAATCCTGCCCCATGTTAACTCAGGAGATCTTGTCCGTAAAGGGACACCTCCCTCTCAGTCACGCCCTGGGCAGTTCACATCCTGATATATCTCCATCCTGGTACTGTTCAGGTATGTGAACATACACTTATCGCCTCATTAAGTAATGGCAATGAGAGAAAAAGCAGAACTCTGCTTTTTACAAGGGAGAGTGCGTAAGATTTTCTCCGGTGCAGTCCTGAAGGGGGCTGGGGAAGTTGCAGGAAGAACTCGGTTACCGGCTGACGTCACACTGAAGGCCCAAAGCTCTGTGACGTCGTGCGCACATGTGGCTGGCTGGGTGTTTTACAAGCACCGTAGGAGGGGCCAGCTGCAGCCTGTCTGTGGCTCCGCCCGAGGCCAGAAGATCTGGGCGCTGGAGCCTGGGTAGGAAGTACAGCAGACTGGGAAACTGGAAATGACCAGGGTTGGGGAGGTTGGGGAAAGACAGAGGAGGGAAAGGTCTGTGAGGTTGGTTGGTGAGGGGCCTTCTGATCCTTCGTACTTCTTCTGGCACTCTGGTGCACATCATTGTCCAAATTGGTGCACAGGGTAGAGTGTTTCCTTGTGTTGATTAGTGTCCTTGCAGCAAAAACTTCCTGTATTCCTCTTTATGTTTGTCCTATAGAAACTCTTTACCTATCTTAAAAGGTAAATCATTCTCTTCACATGAAAAGCTCTGAGTAATAGCAGGAGCCTGAACTCATTTCTAAATCTGGCCTTTCATAGGGTCGCATTGAGAACTTCAGCTCCTTATGTTTTGAATTCTTTAAATTGTGACTGTTGAGTTTTTGGGACTTTATGTCATCTACTCTCTTCCAGGGAAAGACATGAAGAGAAATAAAGGCATGACCTCAAATCTGTGTTTTAAATGCTCACTATGTGAGTAACTACTTACAGAATTTATCTTCTAAAGAGTATGTGAGTTAGAGGCCTAGATAAGGAGTGGGAATCTTGAAAATAAACTGTGATATTCTAAGGAAGTCAACCAATAAATTCCTTATGTTAATATTCAAATGAAATACCAGGACATCAAAACAATCTGATCTCAGAAGGCAATTATGGTCTTATGGTGAGATCAAATTAATACAGTAAAGTACTAGAGAGCAATACTAAACAGTTATATCAAGTTTTAAGTTTGCAACAGATTATTTGATTGTACCTATTCTTCACATCTTTATTTTAAGCATCCTCTTATTGCCTGTTCCAGGGTTGCAGAACCATACACTATGCTCCTCCTGTAGACCCCCCAGCAGAACCATCAGATCCTGGTTTTAAAACACCTGCAACAAAGGGCACAGTACTTTTCCATTAGTAAGTAATGAGGGGGGTAAATGTCAGCCAACCTTTTCAACTATCTGAGAATATGGTTTAAAGGAATAAGGTGTGATCTTTTTTTTTTCTATAAGTATACTCTCACTGAAAATGTTGCTTTCACTGATGCAACGAAGACAATTATAGGTTGGGTGAGTTAGGTGTGGGAGAGGGCCAGGAAGGAGTATGTGGCATTATGATCTATTGAATGATGGGAATCATGAGTCATCTAATGCAAACCTATTGAATGATTGAGCTTTATAAAATCTTCAGGCTCGTGTATGTCTTTCAATGAGCTTATGGGGGTACAACAAGCAAGTGTTAGAACATTTTCCTTAGTTAACAAGGAGATCTCCACTAGAACTGGGCCTTACACATTAGAATCTTTGATTAGAATATACTGATTTTTTTCTATGGCACTTGGAATTATAAACATAGATCTTGGTTATGGGTGAGTCCCACTTCCAAACTGCGGGCTCTGTCCATGGCTGGGCGGGGAGGTGTAGGATGGAAGTGGGCTTATCAACTATTACATTCTATCTAGCCAGTGCCAGCAGCCCATAGTGGAGACAACGATGGACCCGGAGCCAGTGAGCTCTTCGGAATGAGGAGAAGGGGTCACAGTCTTGGGAGCTGCTGCCATGCAGGCATTCAGGGATGTGGCATGGCAAAAGAGTAAGGAAAGTGGCTTTGAAAATGTAGATCTGGGAGTCACAGGGACAGAGAAGAAAGTCCCAAGGAGAATCATCCACTTTGTCGGTGGTGAAACAATGGAAGAATACAGCACAGACGAAGATGACATTGATGGCCTGGAAAAGAAAGATGGTTTGCCTACTGTTGATCCAAAAAAGCTCACCTGGGGCCCCTATTTATGCTTTCACATGCACCGTGCTGCCACATCAACCGTCTCAGTGTGTGACATTTTTGGAAAGAAGATTGCATCTGTTTTTGGTGTGAGCAACCCAAGACACCAGTATGTCATTGATGATTGTTGCCAGATGAAGGAGGAGGAGGAAAAGGAAGAAGACAAGGTATCTGAAGAAGTAGAAAAACAATACCAGCAGAATAAGCTCCAGGCTGATTCCATTGTTCAGACAGATCAACCAGAAACAGTGATATCCAGCTCATTTGTGAATCTCAATTTTGAAATGGAGAAAGATCGTGAAGTAATTACAGAAAGCAAACAAAATCCCGTCTCTGTGCCACCGTAGAGTGCAACGATTCTCAAACTTCAAACCCTAACGGGGTTTTATACCAGGAACATTCACATTCTCTATTCAATGGGGCTTAATGTGTTATTATCTGGAAAGGGGAAAATGTTTCTTTATTTTAGGCTCTATCCAGTGAAAGTCAGATCTGAAATTTGGATATTTGTGTTATGCTTTTACTGTGTGTAAAATTAGTTTTTTGGTTTTAAAATGATCTTTATAAAAATGTTAATGACATTTTACAGCCCTAACTTCCAATTAAAAATAATTACATTATCAAGCTTGTCTGTTATTTGTGTTTGTAAGAAAAAAGTAGGGAAGTTGCTGATTAAGGCTAATTGAAGTTGATATTCTTAATCTCAGGTGAAAATGAGGATTTTTCCCCTATATATTTTTATGTTATATCTTTATATTTACATATTTAACCATTAATTTTATAGGATGGTTAGTGTGTAATAAAAGGAGCAAGTTAAAAACACTTTGCATTTTCTTTCCTTGCGAATAGCTTTATTTTATGGGAAAGGTGATTGAGTTCATAACACCAACTTTTAAGATGGGATTCCTGTTTTTTAATGCAGGTTACTTAATCTTGTATTCTCTTTTCAGTAGTTATTCAAATTAAATAACTAACTTTGAACATAATGTTAACAATACTAGCTATTGAATGAATATATTAATGTATTTGTTTTCAAGTGGTAATACCTAGTGGCTATCCACATGGCATCCTGGTTGTGGGCCAAGTAGTTTCAGGGAGCAGGGTGGAATGGGGGCACAGGTGAAGACTTAATCCTTCAGAGGCTCACTGAAATTAAATATTGTGCACGGTGCCATGGTAGCATAATGAAGGTACTTGTCATTCACCATTTCAAAGTAACAACAGTAAAGTGGACAGTTTACCTGACCCAGATTGGCCTTCTCTCTACTCACTGTGCTATTAGCCAAGCTCACACAAGTATAGTATGAAACTAATTTTGAAATATTTCTAAATATGTGTTCAGAATCTTATGAGGTAGCTGTATGACTTTGATTTACAGCTAAATGTGGGTAAGGAAGAACGTGTAGCATATTTCAGATAACGCTGCTCTTAAAAGTCTATTCACAAATGTAGGGAGTTTTTGGAAATTAATAGTTGTTAGTAGCCATCTAAACAGCATTAAACTTGCAATCTTAAATGTATCTATATAAAATACAAGAAACTGACAACATAGATACAGTGGGCCTATTATGGAACTCCGTTAACAATTATGAAATTTGAAGGATTTATGAAAGATACTTCTTCATTAGGAATCATTGGTTACATAGATTCATGGCAGGGCAATTCATGACATGTGATATAATCTTTCTGGCTATGGGTGTAAACTCTACATAATTTAGTCCTTAAAGGATTTGTCATCAGATTATGTGATTAATGTCACTGTAATTTCTGGTTTACAATAGGTTTACAGCATGCAAACCTGACATCTTCTCTCTGATTTGTTTATAACTTCATTTGACATAGTACCTTCAACTCAGATATTAGTTATATAGTGAAGGCACGCCTATCTAAAGGTCATCTGAATCTTCTCTCCCTAGAGGTACTAAAAGAAAACTAGGAACTTTTCTGATTATAGTAAAAAAGGACTTATGAAGGTTTTACATTTCTTTAATTTCATTTTCTTCACTTGTCCAACAGTGGCCCATTTGTAATGTTTATGTAGTCATACACTGTGCCTTAAACTTTTATATTTTAATGTATGCAAACTATAAAAGTTCCCATAAACGCAAAAAATAAAATAAAATAAAATAAAATAGACACAGGTCTTATAAATGCTTCTAAAATAAATTGGTGACTTAATCAAATAACGTGCATTTATGGAAGATCTTAAGAGCTCAGAAAATGACCACTCATTGTGAAGGATAATAATGAAAATATTGATAATTTCCATTTATTTAGTATTCGATGCCAGGCATTGTATTAGGTGCTCTACGTATATTATGTCTTTTCATTTCCAAAGCAAACCTATGATAAAATAATCCATATTTTACAGAAGAGAAATTTGAATCTCTGAGAGAGTTTCTCAGCACTAATGTTTTTAAAAACTATGTTCTTCACCAATTAGACATAGAAAGTTGTTAACTAAGAAGTAGATGTCACAGAAAGCTGAGCCACAAGAGTTCAGCTGCGAGGTAGGATCCTGGTTACCTTGGCAATGATTAACCTGTCTTGAGCCATTACTGTAAAAATACTAGACCAAAAGGCAGCATCCAAATTTTAGTGTGCTTGAGAAGAGATGGCTGATTAGGGAAAAAGGGAATGCTTTACTTATTCAGATTAAAGCTAAATAGAAACCAAATAATGTCAGAAAACAATGTCAGACAACTGGCAATGAAATTTGAAGCTATTGGTATAAAAAATTCTGTTCCAAAACTTACTGACTTAGATTTACTTGTGCAACCAGAATGTGATAAAACAAAGATAGGTGTAATATATATGGTTCTCTTCACCTTCTTTCTTCTGTCAGATAAAAAAAGTACTTCATCTTGCTTTGAGAACCAAGTGTAAGTGATAACTCATTTATTTTAATGTGAACATTTTATTTGTCAATCATTTTTATTTTGCCAATGGTAAAATGGTACATTTAATCCATACATGTTTTTCATAATTTTGTTTACATTTTTATTGAGAGAATGATCTCAAGTAAGTTTTAGTCTTTTATGCAGTCTATCAAATTGAAACCTCAATGAATTCTTTACATTTCATTCTAAAAGAGATAATATAAATAACTCCCATGTGTATGACTTTGAAACAATTGAACGAGAAGTATCTTTAATAGACTAATGTAAAAGTATGACAATCTGTATTATCTATATTTCAAGGGCATCAGTCATGTTCTTGAGTTTATGTTTTATTGTCCCTATCAGAGACAAGGTTGGTTTCACTATGATTCTACTGGCACCCTATGACAATCTTCTCTGGTCACATTATGAATTTGGGAATTGCAGTTGCTTTGAGATGGCCACAATCAGTACATTGGTCCCTCTTAGTCCACAGACTAATGTTCAATGCAGACCTTTGTTCTCTTTGACTTAGTTCCCAGCAATGGCTTTCTTCCCAGTGGTGGTGTTTCTTGCTGCTGTGCTGCTTCCATCTTTACCCGCAGAAAAAAAGGTAACTTAGAGTGGAAAGATTGTGGGACGCAACTTTGTGGGATGGCAAGGCACTTGGAGAGTAGAAAAGGGCGAGAGAGTCTGGCACACCGCAAGATACTCACTGGTTGCTCAGAGCACTTCACGTAACTATCTAGACGGGAGTCTAAGGCTGTGCTGTGCAAACAGTAGCTACTGTCCCATGTGGCCATTGAGCAGTTCGAACGTGGCTTGTCCAAAATAAGATGTACTGTACATGTAATATGCATACCAGATTTCAAAGATTTAGTGCAAAATAAAAGAAGAGGAAAATATCACATTGATTGTTTTTATATTGAGTACACGGTGAAATAGTATTTTAGATCCTTGTAAATTTAGGCCATTTGGTTGTGTAACCCTCATGGAGCAAAGCCCACATTCTCCTCGACCTTCAGACTCAGACCCCCACACGCTCCCACACAAGGACGAACCAAAAAATCGCAACACCTGATTTAATACTTTGATTACACTTCTGTTAATAAAATAAAAAAGTCAGCAATAGTCCATTAGTTGGATGTCTTTGCTTCCTCCAGATGCCTTAAAGATTGTTTAATGTTGCAAAGTTGTCTTTTGACTAACTTCATATAATCTAAGCATAGTAAGTAGAATGAATTTTCTAGAATTTTGAATGCACTTCCACAGAGCCTAAACATTCTTTCCCTAAAATATCCTAAATGCATTCTGTCTCTAAATACAGATACCCTGTCAGGTCACATTTCCCTCAAAGTTGGGATGAACCGTGAGCCCCACCCTTATTCCCCCTACTGGAGCCCAATCAAATATGAATGAATGTATCTTCATGTTCCTATTGTGCACTTTTGTGATTTTAAATATTACCACTCATATGTCACATTGAGCTCCCTTGAATCTACACATGGACATGTTCGGCCTTAAAGGATTTTTAAAATTTGTCATGCCATGAATTGCATTTTCATTCTCAAACTTCAAATTTGTCCTTTGCTATTTGTCATAGCTTTGGATAAGATTCATTGGCAATGCTTTGCAACTAATATGGTTTAAACTGAACACTTTTTAAAGTGATCCTTGCTTCCTTGAATTAATTATTCAGTATTATATGTTAAAAAATTGAAAAAAAATTTTTAATTCTAATTTTATTTCCCTTTAGGATCCAGTCTTTTCTTCTTTGTTAACCTCTCAACTGCAAGTACAAAGAGAGATTGTAAATAAGCACAATGAACTAAGGAAATCAGTCTCTCCACCTGCCAGCAACATGCTAAAGATGGTAAGAGGTGGTAATATATAGCAAGTGGTAGGGACAAGTGGTAGTGACATCAGGAAGCTGGTAACTGGCATTTGTTACCAACTTTGTGGCTTACAACATTCTGCTTCTGTTTTGCTGTTTCATTTGAGCTGTGCTATGGGCAGGAAAGAAATTCTTAATTTTATTTTATAATAGTTAAATAACTCATCAAGGTTGAGCTATAAAGTTTGGAAGGTAGAATTAGAGGCCAAATCTTCAGACATCAAAAGTGAAGCTGTTACTTTTTTTCTTCACTATTTTTCCTAGCTTAAAATAAATCCTGTTTCTTTCAAGATCAGTGCCATTTAGGGTAAATGGTCCACTTCCCAAGGCATAGTCACTGAAAGCTAAATATCTCCTGTATGAAATCAATGGGCTACAAATGGTATTGAGAATAATCTAGGCCAGCTTATTGCTACTATTGAAATATAATTGTAATGATAATACTTTACATGTTGGTCAGTATTCAGAATAGTACCATTACTAACAGTCCTGAGTGTGGCTGCTGTGTGATCATAAATAATCAGATATGATTGTGATAGACTATCGTTAGACACGTTACCTATAGACTGTTCTTGTGGGAAACTGGCTGCGGCAGATAAAGACACACCAAGCAAAGGATATTTTAAGACCAGTGACAAATAGATTATACATTGACAGAAGTTTTTTGCTAATCCTTCCAGGAGGACATGCTTACTGATTTTAGAGAGAGGGGAAGGGAGAGAAGGTGAAAGAGAAACATTGATACAAGAGAGAAACATCGATTGGTTGCCTCTTGTGCACACACCCTGACCGGGGAGCAAACCCACAAGCTTTCTGCTTATGGTGCAATGCTCCAGCCAACCAGCCTCACTGGCCAGGGCTCTACAGAAGTACTGAAGCAGTACAAGTTAATCTGTCAAGGAGAGTACAATGCATATGCTTTTTTGGAGTTGAATGATTAAGTGTATTTTTTTTCTTGTGATGCTTAGGAATGGAGCCCAGAAGCAACAGCAAATGCCCAAAAATGGGCAAACAAGTGCACTTTAGAGCACAGTAATCCAGACGACCGAAAAACCAGTATGTACGTTAGTAGCTGTTTATTGAATAAATGAAGAAATAAAATGACAGTGGACAAATAAAATAGAATGGACCATACCAGGGTCTTGCATTAAGACTGTGAATAAATGTTGCTTCTATTTGTGTTTTTGAAAGCAAAGTATCTGTATATAGAGAAATAGGATAAGTACCATTTTGTGCGTGTAGATGGTTCATGTTATGCAAATAATTTCTCAGTCATTTGTTCCTTTCAACCAGCTCATGAATAAATAGGTCATGTATCACCATTTTTCAAATTTTAAAAATTAGAAAACTAGGAGTTGACAAGATTGACTTACCTAAGAACACAACCTGAAGTAGTGACATATATTGGAAACTTAACTAGGTTCCCTGATTTCTAATCCACTGCCTTTTTATGATATTGTATAACCATTTGGTGCTCTGAAATGTATTGATTTTGTGTTCATAAAATATATTATGTGGAATTGTTCCTGATTTTTTTCTTTAAAAACACTAAACCTTTTATTTTTATTTTTTTAAGGATTTATTTATTTATTTATTTATTTATTTTTAGAGAGAGGAGAAGGGAGGGATAAAGAGCAATGTATGGTTGCCTCTCACACGGCCCTCACTGGGGACCTGGCCCGCAACCCAGGCATGTGCCCTGACTGGGAATCGAACCAGGACCTTCTGGTTCCCAGTCCGCGCTCAATCCACTGAGCTACACCAGCCGGGCAAAAAAAAATACTAAGCCTTTTAAAACCAGGATAAATATTTTGGATATGTTGAATCATTTAAAAACTTTTTGATAACGGGAAGTCAATTATTTTATATGGACTTTGTGCCTATAATGCATAGTGTAATATATTAGATTCAAAAACACATAAGACAAGCCCTGGCTGGTGTAGCTCAGTGGATTGAGCGCGGGCTGGGAACCAGAGGGTCCCGGTTCGATTCCCCGTCAGGGCACATGCCTGGGTTGCGGGCCAGGTCCCTGTGAGGGCCATGTGAGAGGCAACCCTACATTGCTGTTTCTCTCCCTCTCTGTCTCCCTCCCCTCCCCTCTCTCTAAAAATAAATAAAATAAAATCTTTAAAAAAATTATTAAAAAAAAACACATAAGACATATCTTATAAAAGAAAAATACTGAAAGGAAAAACACTTGTATGCATAAACCTCACATGCAATATTTATTTACATTATTCAGCATTATCATGCATGATATGCATGATATCAAGCATGATATTATTACATATAGGCAAGCCCAGTTTGAAAGTAGTGAATAATTTACTTGTAATTTTGGTAAAACTGTTATTGTTTATATTGTTGGTGCTCACATTATAATGAAATTATGAAGAGAGATAACTGTATTCAGTAGAAGATTGAAAACCAAATGGTCTTAAAGATCCAAGTCTATGGTTAGAGTCCTAGTTTCTCTCCTCCACTATTAAAGAAGACATCCAAGAATAGTTTATACTGTAAGCAGCATGTAGAGATTAACTTTCTAGCCACCAAACTATAACCATTAAATGAGGGCTTGAAAAGATAGGGAAAAGTTTCTGGGCTGCAAGAAACTGCTTTATTTTTCTAATTAATTTTATCATTTAAGAACAATAACATGAGATCTACCCTTTAAACAATTTTAAGTGTACAATACACAATTGTTGGCTGTGGACACAATGCTGTACAGTAGACCTGTAGAGCTTATTCATCATTCATAACTCGAGCTTCATGCCCATTGATTAGTAACTCCTCACTTCCCCCTCCTACCAGCCCCATCAACCACCATTCCACTCTTTGACTCTGTCAAATTGAGTATTTTACTCATTTCATATAAGTGAAGTCATTCAGTAGTCATCTTTCTGTGGCTCATTTCACTTGTCCTCAGGTTCATCTGTGTTGTCGCATGTTGCAGAATGTCCTCCTTTTTAAAGGATCGATAGTGTTCCATTTTATACACACACACACGTGTAGTTACATTTTCCTTGTACATTTATCCATCAGTGGACATTTGCTAGTTTCCACACCTTGCCTATTGTGAATAGGGCTGCAATGAACATTACTTTGATCTTCACCATCACTTGTCTTTAAAAAATAGACATTCTGATACTAGTGAGGTAATATCTCATTGTGGATTTGATTTACATTTCTATGATGATTAGTGGTGTTGAGCACATTTTCATACACCTGTTTGGCCATTTTTTCGTTGCCTTTGAAGAAATGTCTATTCTAGTCCATTGTGGTCAGTCTGAGAAAAGATCCTTAGTTTCTCAGACAGCCCCCAGAAATGATAGATCCTTGGACATCCCTTTCAATTCTTTCCCTCCCCAGGGAGAGGCCAGGAGCTGAGATTTTTTGCCTGTTCACTTTGTGCTGGACCAGAAAGGGAAACTGTGGCTTCTGCTAGCCAAACCCCTGCCTCTGTTTTCAATAGTCCTAGGCAGCTAGATTATGCTAGGTCTTGTTAGCATTTCCAAACAGGCAACTCAGAAGCCAGTCCTTTGGGCAGGCTCTGGAAATTTGAGGCATTGGATGTCTGGACCAAATCTCTTTTTCCTCTGGGGAGAAGCAAGTAGCTGTGGTTTTTGTCTGCTTGCCATGTGCTGAACTGGGAAGAGGATCTATGGCATCTACCAAACCAAATCACCTTTTCTGTTCTTTCCCAGAGGGAAAGACTGTGCCAACTCCATCAAACATCCAAGAATGGCAAGACAGATGCCAGTTCTTTGGGTAGCCTTGGCAAAACTGGAACATTAAATGCACTGATCAATACTTTGCCTCCCATAGGGGAAGCTGAGAGCTAAGATTTTTTATTTTCTTGCTCTGTGCTGAGCCAGAGACAATTATGGTGTCTCCCAGCCCAAACCACCATATCTATTATCCTTCAGGTGACTAGCCTATGCCTGACACTCAGAGCTCTGAGATGACCAAAACAGAAGCCAACCCTCTGGGGAATCCCCTCAGAAAAGTTGGGATGTGGGACAAATCATTGCCTCCCCTGGGAGAAGCTGGAAGATGGGAGGGTCTCTTCCTGTGCTGAGGGTAGAGCTTCTAGCAAGTGTTCCAATCTCCCTACAGGCTTCAGTGAGTCTGGCTTCATATTCTGCTATGTATAGGAGCCTTTCAGTTAGTTTTGGGGTTTCTCACAAGGGCAATTTGTTCATGAACTGTTGTTGAATCAGTGTGCTGAAGACAAGAAAGTCCAGGCTTCCTATTCAACCAATCTTGCTGATGTCATCCTCTGCAAAGTCCTTCTTGCCTTACTCTCTGAGGGGGACTTGACCTTGTGACATTCTTATTTATTGACAACGTTTTTAAAACTGCCAATCTTCCTGCTGTCTGTTGCTTTTTGTTTGGGACTCTTAAACTGTCTATAGAGCTTTTTCCTCCAAAGCTGACACAAAATCATAATCATAAACATTTATTTAGGGTTTTGTATGTGAAAAATCTCTGGTAAGGGTGGTCACGAGAAGGAAAGAAAGATTAAAAGTTTGTTGTTGTCTTTTGCAAGCTCATAATACAAAGCTAAGAGTGCACAAGGCATTACATGCATAAAGAATTTAGCATGAGAAAGAATGCATCTTTGACAATCCAAAGGAAGGAAAGAACAATAAGGTCTTCTCAGCCTATTCAAGTTTTGTATGTTGAGGCCAGCCTCACTGTGGTAGGCAGACCTGTGTTCTATATGGCATTCTAGCAGATAAGAAACTGAACCACATTTTTTATGTATTAATCAATATTAGCAAGTATGGGCACCATAGAAGGCAACACCCTGATATTCATATAGTGGATTTCCTTTGCCAGTGAAGCTATATCACTTTCTTCATAATCTGTTCCTTCATAGGTACAAAATGTGGTGAGAATCTCTATATGTCAAGTGACCCTACTGCCTGGTCAGATGCAATCCAAAACTGGTATGATGAGAGCCACAATTTTGTCTATGGTTCAGGAGCAAGGAGACCCAGTGCAGTTGTTGGACACTATACCCAGGTAAAGGGAGCGAATGAAAATACTTCTGCCACAAATGCTCTAATATAAAAAGCTCCAAGTTAGGACCATCTCTAGTGTTTAATGGAGGGAAATGAACCTGAGTCAGTGCAATATAGTCCTAGCTCTGGGCTGGCACTTCATCTACAGCTGTCATTTTTTTCCCATGACCTGCAAAACTCGTGGTCAGAAAGTGCAGTCTGTATTTCTCCAACATGATATATGAATAAAGCAGTGAATTTACATAAAAATGTAATATTTTAAAAGTTTGTGATTTTGTTACAATAATTTAAGTATTTCTATAAAATACATGGTTATAAACAAGTAATATTTTTTCAAACTTTAATTCAGTATTTGTTCTTTAATATTTTCTCTTTTTTATTTACCACATTCTTTATATACTCCTTTATGGCTTTGTAGGTTGTTTGGTACTCATCTTACCGTGTTGGATGTGGAATTGCCTATTGTCCCAATCAAGACAGTCTAAAATACTACTATGTCTGCCAATATTGTCCTGCGTGAGTATACACTTTAGAGTTTAAGTCAATAATTCCATCTGCAAATTAATATTTTTAAATTCTCATACATTAAACAAACCAGAATAAAAATATATCCCAGTGAGTGGTGGGAATAAATCTTTGGAAATGCTTTTATAAGTTGAGATACATTCAACTTATCAAAGAAGAGACCAAGTTCTCAGGTCCAAGTATAAAATCTGAAGCTCTCTTTTCTCAATTATAACATGATGTCTTTTCTCTCAACTGCCTTTCCCTAGGGCTCAAGGTTATTCCATGAGTATTTGGAATGCGCCTTTCTCTGTTTTGGTACCATCAGTTCTTGTTAAGTTCACATTCTCAGAGGGTGGAAACTTGATGATTAAACAAGGGGTGATAGTGCAGGGATCACAGATCGTGATTTCTGCCTTCTCTGCTAAAATGTTCCCACTTGTGTTTATTGAAAAACCACTTACATTTTTACCATTAAAAATGATCTAGTTTTTTGAGTTTCAAAGGTTTTCTAAGAAATCTTTAATATATTTCAGAGTCCGGAAAATGTTAACATCGTAAGTCTTCGTTTCTCAGCAGTTTTCACACACACACAAAATACGTCCATAGAAAACCATCCCATACTGTCTTGATTTATAGCAGGAAACATGCTGTTTCATCAAGCAATATGTTTGAAGTGATCCACAATAATTCCTCTGGATATATTGAACACCTAATCTCAACATATTTGTTATCCTGATCTCTTTTAATATTTGTAATTCCTTATGGCTAGAGGGAGGGGGACCAAATTTCCCATAGGATTTATTTTGAGATTGTAGACACCCTGGGTATGTGGATCTCCCACTTGAGAAGTGTGGCCTCCAGAGTCATCTGCCCATAAGCACCTATTAAGTCTTACAAAAAATAAATGAAAAGTCTGAGGAGGATGCCTTCAAACTCACTTCCTGCCCATGAGAGGGAAGGTATCTGGAGCCAGGCATCTGCAGTGAGGGGTGGAATGAATAATGAAGGAAAGCAGAGGTGAGAGAACTTCCAGAACATTTTTATGTCTATTTTACAACTTTCCAAGGGCTCACACACGTGTAGTTCTATTCTGTGCAGGGAGACTGAGGTTCAAGTGCATTGCCTTGGGCCCTTGGACCATTTGACACTATAGAGATTAGGACTCCCATGTATTTTCAGATGAATTAACTGGCCAATATGATAATGATCATCAGAGAGTTACCAGTTAGTCTCTGTAAGGTGATTACACCTTGGATATTGATGTCTACAAAAACTTTTTAAAACTAATGTTACTTTTGTGGTAAACATAAAAATCTCTCACACACAGCCTCTAGAAACTCACAGATTTCCCCAACACTCTCCTCCTCACAAACACAAACACCACTAAGTACTGAAATACCATCTCCCCTGTGTAGAAGTCCAAAAATGTATATACTTGAGCTTTACTGTCCATGATTCATATAGGAAAACTTATGGTATTTTATCATTTTTCAAATATAAATGATACTGTAGCACTGAGTATTCATTCTCATATTGCACCCCCTGACCCCCCAAGTTTCTCCTGACTGTCTAGGAGATATGTTCTTCCCCTTGCCAGCACATCGGCTGCAGTGCCTTACCAATTTGATCAAGTCTACTGGGAGATGCAGAGTATTAAAATATACTCTGAAAAGTTTAGACTGTAGTCATTCCAATTTAGTTATCCAACCTGCAGAATAATGGTCAAGGAGATGGGTCAGTGTGTGAAGTATTTTCTTAATTTGGAGTTTATCTGAATTACAAACTGGAAATTTTATTTTTTCACTTTTTAACATATCTGAATATATTTAGTAACTGTGTATTTTGTGACTGATGCTACCCTTGGAGTATAAGCTAAAAGCAAAGTAAAAAATATTTGACATTATGCATTTTAAATTTCAGTGGTAATAATGTGAGTAAAAAGAACACCCCTTACCAACAAGGAACGCCCTGTGCCAGTTGCCCTGGTAACTGTGACAATGGACTATGCAGTAAGTTTAAAGTCATTAACCTGCTATGATAATAAAAAGTTCATATTTTCTTTTCTTTTTATGGATTAAGGTATCTCATAAAGTTACCAATTTATATAATGTCTTTATGCGAAAGACAAAAAGATTCCTCAATGGGATGTATAAGTAAACATATTATACACTTTACTAACCTACGTATTTTTGTAACAGAAAGAATATTACCACATTTAACATAATGAAATGTCTACTGTTAATGACTTTTGTGGCTATGCAGAGATCATTAACTATACATGTTTCTGGTCACTAGCTCATTTCATTGAAGTATCATTACACTAAAGGTGGTATTTTGAAAGATGAAAATGTATAAATCTATGGATGTGAGATGACATTATGGCTCAGTCTAGACAGGCAAACCAAATATTAAGTTTCTTTTTTTTAAAGAGATTTTATTTATTTATTTGTAGAGAGAGGGGAAGGGAGGGAGAAAGAGCGGGAGAGAAAAATCAGTGTGTGGTTGCCTCTCATGCACCCCCTACTGGGGACCTTCCTCACAACCCAGGTATGTACCCTGCCTGGGAATTGAATTGGTGACCTTCAGGTTTACAGGCTAGCATACAACCCACTTAGCCACACCAGCCAAGTCAAATATTATTTCTTTTGTGCTATGTGTTCATCATGCTGATTACCACATTTTTATAGTATAATAGGAATCATAGTGTTTGACTTAATAAATGGTCACTGACTCTAAATAAGTAGTTTTGTGCACTTCTTAATGACAAAATCCAATCCACATACAATATTGGTTCATAGAATCCACAAACACGTTGTTGCAAAAGGAGAGAATAAAATGTCATATATAATTTCTAAAGTTGTCATAAATAGAAGTAAAAAGTGTGTCGGCCTTTTATAGTTGGGATACTTTCATTAAAATTATGAACAATAGATTTAACTTACTCACTGGGAGTTTTACCTTTCAAGTGCATTCACTTTTAGTTAGCATTCTTTATGACTGAATTATAAAGCTATAATTCAGAATATTGATAATATCACAGCTGTAAATCAAATAAAGAAAAAAAAGTTGAATCTTTATATCTTGACTAAATGCTATTTGCTATGGAGATTGGAATTATCCTATTAGCAATAAGCACTTAACTGAAAAATTTTGAACCAAAGAGTGACAAGGTCAGAATCACATTTCATAAAAAACTTTCTAGCAATAGTATGTAGAATCAATTGGATGCAAGCCAGCTAGAAAACTGTTGAAAAACATGGGTTTGAAAAAGTGGAGGTCTTTACCGTGTTAATGGCAAAATAGATGAAGAAGAACGGACAGGGCTGAGAAACCAGAAGAATAGCCAGTGTTTGTTACCTGTGCTGGCTAAGTGTCAGTCAGAAGTAGAAAAGGAGTTCAGATGGATTCAGTTCCTGGCCTAAATTACTGAGTAATCAGAGAGCCGTTTCACTGAGATTGTGGGAGGGATGCAGGAGGACAAAAGCCAAGATTCATCAGCCTTGTGGGTAGTAGGATAAGTTCCATTTGGGATTTGTTGAGTTTGGGGTCCCATGGGAACATTCAAGAAGAAATACCAGAAGGAAAGGGGGCATATTATCACGGTTTTACATCTTAATCTTCTTACAAAAATCACTTTCTCCAGAAAGAAAAGCATTGGAATGTAAAACAGTGCTGTCCAATAGTGTAAAAGGATGGAAATGATTAAAGAAATATTTTTTATTTCATTTAATTTATAATAATTTAATTTAAACAGCTTCATATGGTGAGTGGCTCCCATACTAGACTCTGAGGTGTACAGAGATTTAGATATATTCATTTTATTTTCTTCGAAAAGTGAAAAAAGTAGATCACTTAATTTCAGAAACATGTTGCCAAGTTCAAAATGTTAAGTGATGGATTAAACAGTGAGCTCAACTAAGGCACCTTACATGTCCCTCAAGAAGTGAAAACCCATCATAGTGTAAGAGACACTGACTTATTTGTCCAGCCCTACCCCCATGCGTGTTCAATGTATAACTTGTTTTGCTGCCACTAAGGAAAATGATAATAATGTAACTAATCTGTTTTTCTTACAGCCAATAGTTGCGAGTATGAAGATCTCCTTAGTAACTGCAGTTCTTTGAAGAAAACAGCTGGCTGTGAACATGAATTGCTCAAGGAAAAGTGCAAGGCCACTTGCCAGTGTGAGAACAAAATTTACTGAAATACCCAACATACCACGTGCAAGACTAAGTGAGAAGGGCTGCATCATTTAGTTGACACATCCCAGAGAGGAAATTGTAGGCACGTTAGTTACAAATTTGATTCCAAACGGTAATGCATCTTTTTTTCCTGGATCTTCACAGAAAGCTCTTTCATACATTGATTTACAAAAGCAGCATAGTCTATAAGGGCAACTTTGGACTTTGAGATAACTTGGTATTTTAAACTTAATGAATTAAATCAAGTTGAAGATTTTTAAAGTCTTATAACCACAGGATTTGGGTCACTAGTGTTTTGGACTAACATAAAGAATCACGTTTCCTGCAACAACTTAAAAAAACCTGTAACATCATTGTCATTCCTACTACATGATTTTTAAATGTATTATATAAAGAATGAATTCAAAGAGTAACATCTACCTTTGTCTTATGGCCTCCTTTGTAAACAAACGTAATTGAATTTTAGAATAAAGAACATATCTAAGCAAACACATAGATTCTTTTTTTTATGATATGATTCTTGTGCAATATTTTATAAAATTCATTATTGTTCTAGTTAGACTTAGCCAAGATCAATGATTATATAGAACAAGATTTCCAAAATATTTGCCTATAAAATTAAACTTTAACAAACAAAAAAGGAATCAGTCTATTATTACTTTTTTTTCCTTTTTGACATTCTAACATCCTCTCTATTGGTTTAGTTGGTAAATTTTAAAAAGCGATTATTGCCTTCTCTGTAGTGGCTCAGTTGGTTGGAGTGTGGTTTTGTGCACCAAAAGGTTGGGGGTTCGATTCCCAGTCAGGACAAATACTGAAGTTGCAGGTTCAATCCCCAGTCGAGACACATATGGGAGGTAACCAATTGATGTTTCTCTCTCACGCTGATGTTTCTCTTTCCTATCCTCTCTCTCCAAAATCAATTAGCATATTTAAATTTTAAAAAAGGCATTATTATCTGACAACACATACAAAAAGCATCCCCCCAAAATATAGCAATAAATATTTTAGAGAGATTTACCATTTATAAGTCTTTGCCTACATTTAATTTAAGATTGAGAAAACAACAAAGTAGACCCATTTCATGAATAAAAAAACACTTTGAAAATCTAAAATAAGTGAAATAGGTATAGAGGGTAGTCAGAAAAATATCTGTTAGGTCTTGCCAGACAGATGGTTAATTAGCATGAGCTACTGATGCCTCCAAGATGAAATCATATAAATTATATTCATTAAAGAAATTGAATTTAGAATTCTAATGTTTCTATAAGAGAAAATTTCAGGACCAGGTCATTTCATTGAAGAGTTATAGCAATTATTTAAAAAAGAATTAATACAAATTATGCACAATATCTTTCAGAAAATTGAATGAAGGAATACTCTCAATTCACTCTTTGAGACTGGTATTATCCTACTACTAAACCCAAAGATATTAAAGAGGATAAAAACAAAAAAAAAAAAAACCCTACAGAATTATAGCTGTCATGAACATGGATAGAAAAATTTCAAACAAAAATTAAGTAAATTAATCCAGGATTATAGGATACAGATAATATACTCTA
Source organism: Micronycteris hirsuta (assembly GCA_004026765.1). Taxonomy (NCBI): domain Eukaryota; kingdom Metazoa; phylum Chordata; class Mammalia; order Chiroptera; family Phyllostomidae; genus Micronycteris; species Micronycteris hirsuta. The sequence continues at coordinate 18,459 of PVJI01010998.1, read as the reverse complement.
GCGGCATTGGATTAATTCTACAGGTGCAGGGTTGAGTTAATATTCAAATCTAACTTGTTGCCACCATATAAATAGACTAAATAGGAAAACCATGTGTCCATCTCAATAGATGAAAAGTAAACATTTGACAAAATCTGATATCCAATCAGATAAAATTCTCAGCAAACCAAGAAGGGAAGTTTTTCAAGTTGTTAAAGGAAACCTATAAGCAAATATATTCTTCTATAAAAAAATGTACAATACTTAATGCTAAAAGAGTGAAAGTTATCCACCTAATATAGGGAAGAAAAATCAAACATATCCACTCTCATCTGTATTAAACACTGTCGTATTTCTGTCCACTAAGTTAGATAAGACAAACAAAAAGCATGTAATTAGAAAAGAAGTGGTAAAACTATTCTTATGCTCAGAAGAAATAATAAACATAATTATCAATCTGAAAACAGACACACAAGTATATGGGCAGCTGATTTGACAATGGTGGAGCGGCAACTCAATGGAGAAAGAATAGTCTTGTCAGCAGATGGTGCTGGAAAAATGACATATTTAAAAATGAACTTTGATTTAGATTTTGCACTATACACAAAAAAATAACCCCAAATCTATCATCGACCTAAAAAAAAAAGAAATTAGAAAAAAATTTAGAAGAAATCATAAGAGAAAAATCTCTGTGAGTTCTGATTAAGTAAAGATTTCTTATATACAATGTTAAAATTATATAAAAGAACAAATTGATAAATTGGGCTTAATCAAAATGAAAAAAGTTCTGTTCTTTTAAAACGCCATTAAAAGAACAAAGGGGCAAGTTACAGACTGTAAGAAATCATTTACAAAGCATCTACCTAAAAAAAGACTTGTATCAGGAATATATGATGATTCTGAAAACTCAGTTATGATTTTTTAAAAGCAACAGTAAAAATGGGTAAGAGACTCAGAGACTTCACCACAGAATATGTACAGATGGCAAATAAGAATATGAAAAGACGTTCATCATTAATCATTGTAGAAATGCAAATTAAAACCACTGTGGAAAATCACTACCTAGGTATTAGAAGAACTAAAATGAAAACAGACCGACTCTACAAGGTGCTGGTAAAGTTGTGGAGGAACTGGATCCATCATACACTGTGCTTGGGAGTGTAAAATATTGTTATATAAAGATAACATGTCTACAGGTTCTTAGTTACATACCTATCATACGATCCAGTCTTTCCATTTCTACATACCCAAGGGAAAACATATGTCCATTCAAGGGCTTGTAAATGAGCACCCATAGAACGTTTATTTGTAATAGCCAAAACCTGGAAACAATTCAAATGTTCATTCACATGTGATTGTACTAGCAAGTTACAGTATATGCATATAATGGATGACTACTTGGCAAATAAAAAGAATGTATATTGATATTCTTACCAACCGATATATCTCAAAATAACGAGTAAAAGAAGATAAAAGTGTGTATACTATATGATTCCATTTACATGAACTAAAAGCCAACCATAGTGACAGGAGGTCTTCAACTTTCTCACTTATAAAATGAGTATAATCATTATATCCATTGCATAAGGAGTTTGGTAAAATGTAATGATATAGTAAGCTTAAAATAGTGTTGGTTGCAGGGTAACGTCAGCAAAATGGCAGCATAGGAATTTCTAGTCCCCCAAAATATAATTTTGAACAACAATCCATACACCAAAATACCTTCACAAGAGCCAAGGATTTCAGGTGAGAGATTATAGCACCTGGGTGAGGCATAAGAATAAGAAAAGACACATTGAGGGGTGTAGCAAAGACAGATTCACTCTACACACATTCCTGTCCCCCAATCCTGGGCAGCCTAGAGCAGACGCATACCCTTTTGTGGAGAAATAGAGTGAAGTGAGCACCTGACTTCACCACAGACCTCAGAACCAGCCTACCAAGTGCTAGGCCAACTCTTGTGGTTCTAGGGAGCTTCCTGGGTGTTCCTGAAAACCAAGGCCCCTAGTTCACCCAGGATTCATGGTTTCCAGAGATCCCAGGTAGCTGCTATGGCTCCAGGTTCCTGGCAGGCTCCTGTGATCCCAAGCCCTTGACCCTCCCTGGTACCAGCTGGCTCCCATACCACCAGGCTTCCAGTGGTCTACTATGAACCTGGGATCCCAGCTCACCCCAACACCAGCTGGCTTTCGAGGACCCGAAAAGCTCCTGTAGCACCGGACTCCCAATCAGCCTGGCAAACCTAGGTTCTAAGCCTTGTCTTATCTTCAAGGAGTTCACATTGTCCTTATCCAGAACGTTCATATTCTAGTTTGATCTTAACTTGCTTGTTCACATCACAGCTGTGTTTCCAGTACCCAGCAGAGTGTCTCACTCATAAGAGGGTCTCAATAAATAATTGTGGAATAAGTGAATACCAATGAATAGGCCAACAAATAAGATATTGTATATATGAGTGTCATAGAGAAAATAAGCAGGAGCATATAACAGAAGAGAGTAAGTAGGCCATTTATTTTTTGTTATTATGATTTTTAATCTTTACCCAATGATATGTCCATTGATTTTAGAGAGAAAGGAAAATGGTGAGGGAGAGACAGATGTGAGAGAGATACACTAATCAGTTACCTCCCATATGCACACCAACCAAGGATTGAATTTGCAACCTAAGTATGTGTCCTGACTGGGGATTGAACCCACAATCTTTTGGTGTATGGGACAAAGCTCCAACTGACTGAGTCATCAGGCCAGGGCTAGGTTTGCTACTTCAACATCATCTTCTCTTTGGAGGTATAAGAAGCAATTCTGGGCAATGTAACTTCACTGCAGGATGCACATACTATATGCAGGCTCAAGGTACCTCATGTCATTGGGCACCACATACTAAAACTGAGAACTATAATTAAGGAGGAAAGGTGAAAGTTAAATTTTGTTATATGTATGAATATTGTAGAAATTAATGGAATATGTAGGCATACCGTGAGAACATAACAAGTACAAAAGTAGATCAAATGTGCAGAATAGCAAAATATATCAGTGTGTAAAATATTTTTTCCTGATTTTGTAAAACTATGTAAGTAAAAATTTCCCAAAGGCATAAAATTAAGTTCAATGAGTTATTTTTTTAATTTTTAAGGGATAACATTTATTTATTAAATTATTTATATGCTAGACTAGAAATACATGAGTATATAAATTCCAGACAGAATAATAAACATTTAGTGTAGCAAAATTTTTTTGTCTGTTGCTCTGGTTTTCATGGCTCAGTGGATTGAGTGCCAGTTAGCAAAGTAAAAGGTTGCTGGTTCAATTCCCAGTCAGAGTACATGCCTGGGTTGCCAGCCAGGTCCCCAGTTGGAGGTGTGTGAGTGGCGACTACACATTGATATTTCTCTCTTTTTCTTTCTCTCTCCTTTCCCCTGTCTCCATAAACAAATAAACAAAATCTTTAAAATAAATAAATAAACAAAATTTTTTTGTCTGTAAGATCAAATTATATTTTTTATCTTCAACTAAATTAGATCTTGTGCTCTCAAAAAACAGTGAAAAAGGACATCAAGTCATTCTATCTTTTACTAAGCATTTCCAGGTCAAAAGGTAAATTGAATTATAGCTACACAGTTAAATATAGTTTAGAGAAGAATAAGATCAGAAATTGGCTTCGTGTCTACAGAATTAAAAAGCAAATGTACACATCATACACTTAAAGAAGCAAAACTGCATTAATGAAACCACAAAGTATTCAGGAGATGTTGATGAAAAATGCATCATGAGAAGTCTCCAATGATGTAAACAGAATCAGAAATGGATTCCATCACCTCTGGCAGAATACAGTGTAAGCAAAAGAAATTATTAGCATCACAATTATTCATGGTTTTTCAAGTTTTATTGCAAATAAGCAATCCAATACATTGTCTCTACATATTCAATATTTTATGCACTATCTTTTTATTAGACATAAGTTTAAAATAAAAGTTTTAGATTTACAGTGCTGATAATTGTATTTATAAATAAAATAAAGGTCTTTATTGGTATTTTCATTTTGAAAGCAAGGAAAGATTGGCAAAGTGAGATGATTTCTGGTAAAATAATTTAGATTCAGCCCTGGTTGGGTATCTCTGTAGCAGCAGCATCTTATGAACCAAAAGGTTGTGGGGTCATTTCCTGGGCAGGGCACATAGCTAGGTTGCAGGCAAATCCCTGGTTGGGAGTATATGGGAGGCAACAAAATAATATATTCAATAATTAAGAGGTAACAGATTCTATTAAAAGCTGATAAATCCACTAGGAAAATGGCAAATAATACAGGAAAAAGGCACTATAAAAGTATAATTACAAAGGTAACTACTAAAACAAAAAGTAAAACTTTCTGAGTCACAATATTTTTTTAATTTTTTTTAAGATTTTATTTATTTTTAGAGAGAGGGGAAAGGAGGGAGAAAGAGAAAGAGAGAAACAGCAGTGTGTGGTTGCCTCTCACATGGCCCTCACTGGGGACCTGGCCTGCAACCCAGGATGTGCCCTGACTGGGATTCGAACCGGGACCCTTTGGTTCCCAGCCCGCACTCAGTCCACTGAGCTACGCCAGCCAAGGCTGAGTCACAATGTTTTTTTAGAGCAAAGAAAGCACAATATGTAAAGAAAGTATTGGGTTGGCCATAAAGTTTGTTTAGTTTCTTCCATACAATGGCTCTCATAGTGCTAAGTTGTCTTTAACTTCATTTGAAAAAAAAAAATTGTTAGATTGTGACAGCTGTCATGTCAGCATCCATTAAAAAATAAAAATTGGTGAATTTTTGTGAAGCTATTTTAATATTGAAGATGGGAGATACATAAAATTTTTGACATTTATGCTTTATTATTTCAAGAAAGGTAAAAGCAACTGAAATGCAAAAAATATTTGTGCAATGTATGGAGAAGGTGCTGTGACTGCTCAAATGTGTCCAAAGTGGTTTGGGATGTTTTTTGGTACTATTGACACTTTGGCCAAATGACTCTTTGCTGTGGGGCTGTCTCACACATTGAAAGATGTCTAGCAGCGCCCCTGGCCTCTACCCACTAGAAGCCAATAGCAGAAGGTAGCTGACATCCTCAAAATATCCAAATCAATAAAGTTATTGGTGAAAATGAAAAATGTGTCTTTTATTTTACTGAAAAAGCTAAACAGACTTTTTGGCCAGCCCAATAAATATAATGTAATGTACATAATAAGTATAATGTAAAATAATATGATAGGGTTGAAAAAACATAGCCATATAAGTAAATATGAATGGGCTTAAATCAATTACTTTAAAAAATTTCAGTGTCACACAAAACAGAAACCAACTATGTGCTTTATTAAAGAGTAATTCAGAAAGACTAAAAGTAAGAGTATTAGCAAAGTTATTCCAGGGAAACAGAAAAAAATAAGCAAGCATGGGCTGGAAGAATTCCAGTCAAAATACATAAAATAGAAAAAAGAATTTTGTAATGCTAAAAGTTTTAATTCACCATATAAAAGTTATAAACACCTGTGAACAAAAGAACATTAAGGCCGTCTTATGAGAACTATAGAAGATACAAAAAAACATAAATAGAAATATATTAATAGCAGAAGACTAATACAACTCTCAGCTCAAGAAAGATCAAGGAGATAAAAAAATCAGAATATAGAAGACATAAAAGACTCACTAAGAAAGTAATAGCACTTACACTTTCTTCTCAAGTATATGAAATATTTTTTAAATGATCAATTGTTAGATCACAGAAAATATGTTTCATAAAATATAAATATAAAAAATACTTTATCACCATGTAATTAAAAATTATAAACAAAATTAAAACTGAAAACAATCTTTCTACCTGGAAAATTTAGGACCCTCTATTAAGTCTTGGGTGGCTGGGGAAATGCAAATAGACATTACAGAAATTCTATAAAAACGATAAAATTACTATCTATTTGAATTAGTAGAACACACATAGGTAGTGATAAAAAGAAAAATAATTGTCTTAAACATTCTTACCAAAAAATTAAAATAGCTTAAATCCCAAACTCAAAAATCTAGAGAAAGAACTGCAGAGTAAATCCAAAGTAAAGAAGCAAATGATGATCATTAAAAGAAATTAATGAAACAGAGAATAGAAAAATCAAAAGATATAATTAATAAATCAAAATTTTGTGTTTTATAATTAACAAAATAGACAAATGACTAGATAGCTTAATAAAGAAGAAAAAGTAAAACCAAATATTTACCAAACAAGATGACAAGGGAGAAATAGCTATTAAACTAGATGAAATAGAGAAGGGGGGCACTATTAAAACCTCTTATGATTACACAATAGAATATTATGCAGCAGAAAGAAAGAAGGAGCTCTTACTTCTTGCAACAGCTTGGATGGATCTGGACAGCATTATGCTAAGTGAAATAAGCCAGGCAAGTGAAAGACAAATACCATATGATCTCACCTGTAAGTGGAACCTAATCAACAAAACAAACAAGTGAGCAAAATAGAACCAGAGACAGGGAAATAAAGAACAAACTGACAGGGACCAAAGGGGAGGTGGGAGGAGATAATGAAGAGGGGAGAAGGAAGGGTCGTCAAGGAAAATGTATATAGGACAATGGACAAAGCCAAAAGGGGGTAGGATTGAGGGTGGGAGGTAGGGATGGCTGGGGTGGGTGGGAGTGGTTGTGGGGGAATATGGAGACAGCTGTGCTTGAACAACAATAAAAAAATTTCTATGCAAATATATTTGAACACCTAGGTAAGAAATAATTTTCTAGGAAAATAAAAATACAAAAGTTGACTCTATTAGAGATAGAAAGATTAAATTGGCCATTCTCTATACAGAAAAAGCTATAAAGCAACTATTACCTTTCAAAAACAAAATGTGTGTTTGTGTGTGTAACATAATAAATAAATGGACAAAGAACATGAACAGACAATTCACAAAAATATATTACAATGGTCACTAAACATAAGAAAATAGTATTTTTATTTTATGCATAATAAAAGAAATGGAAATTAAAGCCATACTTACATAGCATTTTCACCTCTCAAGTTGCAAAATTCAGCAATACATTCTAGTACAGTTTTTTATGGAAGGGTAGTTGGCAACATCTACCAAAACACATGTGCATTTATTATTTAATCCAGCCATCCTTCTAGGATTCATCTTCAAATAACTTCTAGAAATTTCATGTTGTTCTTCCAACCACCACATGATGATTCACATGTGCGATATTATTTATTGAAATATTGTTTGTAATTGCAAAATATTGAAAAACATCAGTATAGCCCCCCCCGCTCAAAACGTGGTTGAATAAACTGTGTTGCATCAACTCACTGTCATGCTATGCATCTTTATAAAGGTAAAAAGAATCCTCATAAACCTGTATGGAGTGATTTCCAGAACACATTGTTAAATAAAAGAGAGCAAAGTGCAAAAGTGTTTTTATAGCATTCTACTCTTGTGCTAAAAGAATGGTACATGCCAAAATGCACACGAGAATGGGACGGTTGGATGGAGGCTGTCAAATGGGGGTTGTATCTCTGACTATTCATTTTGTATAGTTTTAGCATGTAAATTGTGATAATGGCTCACTTATTTTTAAAAATAAAATATAACCAACAAGGGTGGGAAGAAAAATCCAAAAATGGAGTAAAAAACACATTAAATGATATTTTAAATACATAAAATAATCACCATAAAAGGTGAAAAAAAGAACCAATTCAACTAATGTTGGAATGCCTTTTGGACTATATGCCTTCTATATTTACGTAAACAAATGGTCAGCTCTAGTGAATCAGACTTTCTTGTTTGCTTGTCGTTAACCTTAGATGAAGATGAAACTACTATGTATCCTACGATTGAACAAAGAAATGCATATGTTGTAAATAATGGGAACCAGTTTTCTCAGTGTTAGAGAAAGGTTTTACACACGTGGAAGGGGCGAATGCAGGAACACACTTTGTGTTGTGTTAGAATCGGAGGAATTGCTATGAACTGATGGTTTTTAACATGTAGAGATAGCTATAGCTGTTAGGGAACTAAGCAGAGGGAATCCTTGTCCTCATGAATGCATAATTTTTGAAAGTAGGAGGTAAGAACCCAAGGGTTCCCAGCCATGAGGAACACACACCGTTCTTCAGGATGGGACAAATTATTCATAAAACAATGTAAAATGTAACACCAAAGGGAGAAAGTCAGTTTCACCACTTTTAAATGGAATGCATCATGGCTTTGAATGAAAAAGCATTCCAAGACACACAATTTTGTGTTGTCTGCATGAAGCATTCACTCTGTCACTGCAACACTAGCAGTCAGGCAGTCCGCAGAGAAGACACTGGTGGCTGATGAGTGGCTGCTGGAGGCTCCCATGGCGTCCAGTTTATCTAAAACTCATCTGGGAGGTCTGGAGTTACTACTGGCAACATGCTCCCAGGGTGCTCCCAGGGTGCTCCCAGGGTGCTCCCAGGTGTCAGTGTCCTTGGCAACACAGACCTGGGAAAAAGACTGAGTAGGTGACTAGGGAAAAATCAGATGCCACAGAGGAGGTGACAAGATCTGTTAGTACGCATTAGAAAACTCCTAGGGTCCTACGGGTACCCAGCAGTGATTGGGTGAAAGTTTAGAGTTTATGGTTCTTTCAAGAGCAGATAAAGGGGAACGCTACCTTTACCTGTTGCACACATACATGTACACACACAAGAAAACAATTAGTGAGCACTATCATAAAACCAAAGGCCCTAGCATTGGGATATATAATTACAAAAGAAACGCTTGATTTGTATTGATATATAGAATTTTAAAATGTCATCAAATTTCTATTTATTTCAAATTGAGATGATTTTTCTCTTTTTTGATTAAGTAAAATAATGTATATGAATATTTAGGAGTAAGGCATATTAATGATGCTTAATACATTTTAATTAACTTATCTGTTTCCACTTATTGTTACCAAAGTTAAATAGAAACAGACTACATTCCAGGTACCATGCTGAATTTTTTATATTCATTTTTGCCCTTTGTCTTCACAATAGTCCTTCGCCTGCACCTTGCAGAGGAGTAAACGAGGGCAGGAGAGCTAAGGACCTTGTCCAGGCACAGCCAGCAAACGTCAGAGAAAGGACTCAGCCCTGATACACAGCCTGACAAAAGCCTAATGCTTTTAAGCACCACACGATGCTGTTTTTTGATCTAGATTAAAATTAATTGACAATTTTGACTAAAATGTATTCACACTGTTTAATTTGAAAATAAAAACTTTTCTTTATTTCCTTTAAGTTCTGAGAGAGACTACTCTTCTACATTTATGGGAAGGTTTTTTTTTTTTAAAGATTTTATTTATTTATTTTTAGAGAGAGGGGAAGGGAGGGAGACAGAGAGGGAAACAGCAATGTATGGTTGCTCCTCACATGGCCCTCACTGGGGACCTGGCCTGCAACCCAGGCATGTGCCCTGACTGGGAATCGAACCGGGATCCTCTGGTTTCCAGCCAGCGCTCAATCCACTAAGCTACACCAGCCAGGGCGGCTTTTTTTTTTTTAACTGAATTTTAAGACTTGTAGTGACTCAGTCCTATTGACTTCCATTGCTACTATCTTGAAAACTTGGTCTATAATTCTTTTAAAAAATGGTGACAAGAAATAGATGAAAACCTGGAGGGAATTCAGGGAAGAGTGCTAATGGTGCAAGGACAGGAAAACAGTCTTCCAGGGGCCGGCTACACAGCCACACACATAGAGAGAAATTAAATTGGCTACAGACCCCTGACTTTGTGCATTGCATTGTATGCAAGCTATGCCTCAATTTTAAAACAATAAACAGATGCAGAAAAGAAGGAAGGGAGGGAGGGAAAAAAGAAAAAGGTAAGAAAAGAAAAACAGACAAAATAAATTACCATGATATGGAATGGAAGCACAGGTTTGGGAAGAAAATCAGATGGAAAATAAATAAATAAATCAATAAATTTAAAAAAAGAAGAAAATGGAGGTATAGAGTGGCCAGTTGAATTTCAGAAAAAACTGGGACTCGTCACTGTGTAGACCGTACTTAAACTCACTGTACTCAACTAGATTCTTAAAGAGTAGGTGAAGCAATACGCTAAATCCCAGAATATGTTGAAGTTTGTGAATACAAGATGCAAAGATCCACCAAACATCAAAAGTTACTGTCTAACTACTACTTTTACTTTTTTTTCTATCAAAGGGATGATAGAAAAGAGAATCTTTAAACCCTACAGCCCAGCATCATTATTTGAAAGAGGAAAAGAATAATTTAATCTGTGAGGGACTGTCACAAATCATCTACATGCTTGGGGAATATGGAAAAACTCTTCAAGTCATCGTGGAATAACTACCAGTTAACCTGAAAAATGACAAAGGAAAGCAACATACAGTGACTAATAGATAGCAAATGGAAGAGCCAAAAATATCATGAAAGGTTGACATTAATGTGTGGTAAATATCTACAATTTAAAGTATTTTTTTCTTTTATATGTTAGCAATCTTGAACCATGGTGTCATATGTAAAACAGAGTAAAACACAGGCCGGTACTTTTTCAAAAATTGTGCTAGACAAAATTTGTTTCTTTTTTTGATAACATATGCTTATAAATGAAGATCGACCCCATTTTATAAAACTATGTGTCTGTGTGCCCACAGTTCATCTATATGTTCAGGAGAATTTTACTAAATTCTTATTAAAACATGAGGACTATTTGCATATTACGGATACTTGAAAGAGGTTGAAAAACTGCTGAATAGAATAAAACCGTCGATCTACAGTTCTCTGTGCTGGCTTTGTTCAGCACGAAGTCCTGACCTTGATGAGATGCTGTTAATCAGTGCTTCCCCTGACTTCCTGTGCATTGGGCCAGCAATGAGCAACCTCTCAGGAATTTGTAAATAAAATTCCATTTCTTAGTTAAAACAAGCGATGTTATCAACTTCAGATGAAATGTTTGGGAAGCCCCAAAACTCCAGTCAAGGTAACCTAGATCTACTTTGGTAGGGATAAGATTAGAATGTAACGGCAATTTATTAAATGGAAACTTGATTAGAAAAGACTGTAATTGGAAAGGGTAGGCCACTGTAAGACACTGTTCCTCAAAGAGCTCTCCCCGAACGAGTACCACCAACATCACGTGGAAACTTGTTAAAACGCACTGAGTCAGAGACCGGGGCGAGGCTCAGAAATGTATTTTAACGTGTCCCCCACGGAGCTGCTCTGAAGTTTCAGACCACCTATCCTGTGGTCCCGAACAGGGAAGGCAGACACTGCATTTGGCAGACTCCAGTGTAATCATTAGCTCTTTTAGTAGCCCCATCACGACTTGAATGAAATGCCTCTCAAAATTCTTTCCCTTTGCTCTCATTTTATGTACAAAAAAACCATTTTTTTTATTGCATGTTTGGCCTTCTAATTACCCTGTCACTGCAAAGGAGGAGCCCTTAAAGGGGATATAATCATACTAATCTTAGATCATACTAATCTTTAAATGACAGAACCAAGGGCAGCATGTTCAAAACTCGTCTGTGGAAGAACAGGTTGAGCAATACTTGACACATGAATATCTTGTTTGAAAAAGACCTAGAGCTTGTCATTAACTACTTATGTGACATGAGAACAACGTGACAGCACTAGTAATGTTCTGACATCAGCCTCGAGTGCATGCACAGGAAATTTTTCACTCAAAGCAAATAAAAGGCCCACTACTGTGCATGGTGAAGAACACAACCGGAGCATTAGAACATTATATTCTTTTCTGATGTCGACTTTTAACAGGGTATTTAAACTGGTGTCCAAAGGACAGTGTAAAGGAGATAAGGTATACTAAAAGCCTATCATCCAGCAGACATCCCTCAGAGCCATTGGACACCGATCCTGTAGCGTCCCACATCCATGAGCGTGGCTGCCTGTCACTTAATGATCATTTCTGGAAGTCAGAGACATTCTTATGGTTTGGGCACTATGGAATATTTAGCAGCCACCTGTCTCCCTTTGCAAGTAACAACCTTGGTCGAACAGATGAAAGTGGGAAAGAAGGTGACTTGATGTTGTTTCTGCTTGAAGTGTGGTGCTCAGATCATGTGGGCAGGCTGGCTGTCACAGGAAAGCATGTGGCATTGCGCGCAGGGTGGAGATTCTCCTCTCTTACTTCTCTCTTTAAATCCTCACACTATCATGCTTGCCTCTTCACAATTGCAAATGTCCCAGCCACAAAGTAAAACAGAAGGTGGGGGCAGAGGGAGCTAGTTATAAAAAGCATATTCCCAGAAGTGGGATTGTTGGGTATAAAGTCAGGTCCATTTTTAATTTTTTGAGGTGTCCTCATACTGCTTTCCACAGTGGCTGCACCTGTCTGCATTCCCACCAACGGTGCAAAAGTGTTCCCTTTTCTCCACATCCTCACCAGCACCTGTTCTTGGTTGATTTACTGATGATAGCCAACCAGATGGCCAAGAGACATATGAAAAGATGCTCAACATCACTAATCATCAGAGAAATGCCAATTAATACCACAATGAGGTATCTCACACCTGTCAGAATGGCTATCAAGTCAAGCTATTTTAAAAGAATCAAAGCCTTCATATCTCCCGTATTGTTTACCCCATCGCTAGTTTTCCTTTCAACATAAGCTTAGTAATAACTAAGCCCATCTTATCTCTTGTCTGTTACCCCTGATTTGCTCTTAGCCCACAGGTGCTTTTACCAGAACTGTTCACTGTTGCTATGTTTGAAGTACTTCCCCCTCTGACTAATACCTCCTGTAGCTTTTGTCAAATCTCCTGTTAACTTAGCGAAACACAGTGTTTTCCATCTTATGAATTCCTTCCCAAGTTTACCAATCCATCCCTTATTCAAGTGTGTGTATGAGTTGTGAAGACAGCTTTCTTCTTCTATATTACGGTGCTACCGGTTTCTTATTTCTTTCTTCATTATTTTCCTTACTCAAATCTTGTCTCTCAAACTAGATAAACTAGATTGTAAGCTCCACGAGAACATCTAAGATATTATTCATCTCATGACAGTTACTCAATAAGATTGGAAGTATTTAATTAAACTTAAAATATTAATTTCCCAAATAGATTTAAAAACCCTATGAATAAATTTGGTCAAGCTGCTGCTACAATAACAAGCTGAGATTTTGATTTTCCACTAATAATGCAAAAATATGGGAGAGAACACGTGTTTAAACTGCCTATGTAGAAAGGGGAGACTTAATTCCTAATATATAAGCACTGAGGTGAATGAATACCAAATATAATCCTAGAAGAAAATGATTTGCATAAAGATAAACTTTTATGGGAAACACCCAAATCTTCAGTACTGTTTTACTACTGTTTACACTCCTTCAGACTAAGACATTGGAAACTTCTCACACAGGGAAAGGCTTTGAAAAGTTTAAAGCACTAAGTTAGAAGTTCATGAGAAGATAACTTTCTTATTGATATAATTTATGGATTTGCTGTTACTATAATCATTATTTGTGGCTATATTTGCAGAAGTGCCACCAAATGTCAAGGGACATGGAGCAAACAGTAAATTGCCAAGATCACCAGTCAACTGAAATTATGTTTCTTAGAGAAGGACAGGATTTGTCCCACCATTTAGCTAACTGAAGACCAGATGATACTTGGTATGATTTCCGTCTTCTTAATTTTCTTACATTTGCTGAGATATGTTTTGTGTCCTATCTTAAGTTCTACTCTTTTTCTTTTTTTTAATCCTTACCTGAGGATGTGTTTTTATGGCTTTGAGAGAGAGAGAGAGAGAGGCATCGATCAGTAACCTCCTGTATGCACCCCTACATCAAGGACCAAACCCACAACCTAGGTATGTGCCCACAGCCTTTCGGTGTAAGGGTTGATGCTCCAACCAACCAAGCCACCCAGCCAGGGCTTAAGTGCTATTCTTGAGAATGATCTCTGTGCACTCGAGAAGAAAGCATATTCTGCTGCTGTTGGATAGAATGTTCTAAAGAGATCCATCAGATTCATTTGATCTAATACATGGCTCAAGTCATATTTTCTTGTGACTTTCTGTCTGGAGATCTATCTATTGTCTAAAGTGGGGTATTAAAGTCCTCTACTGTTATTGTATTGTTGTCTATTTCTCCCTTCATATATATTAGTATATGCTGAATATATTTAGGTGCTTTGATATCAGGGTATATATATATTTATAAGTATCATATCTTCTTGATGGATCAATTTTTTTATTATTACATAATGACCTTTTTTCTTCTTAATTTTTTTGGCTTAAAGCTACTCCTGCTTTTTTTTTTTTTTGGTTTCTACTTGCATGGACTATTTTTTTTTTTTCCATCCCTTCACCCATTGATGAGTCTGTGTGCATCCTTAACTCTGAAGTGGGTCTCTTGTAGTATATATCTGATTCTTGCTTTTGTCTATTTAGACACTCTGTGCCTTTCTATTGGTGAGATAGATAGAGAGAGAGAGAGAGAGAGAGAGAGAGAGAAACATTGATGTGAGAAAGAAACATCCATCGGCCCCCCTTGGGATTGTACCCACAACCCAGGTATGTGTCCCAACTTGGAATTGAACCAACAACCCTTTGGTGTATGGAACAATGCTCCAACCAAAAGGGCCACCATACCAGGGCTTTATAATTAATTTTAATAATGGAACATAATCTTGGATTTTGTAATATGTATTATATAACCCTTAGACTACATAGTGCAATTTGCTAAAAGCTAATTATTGAGAAATTCCATGGAAGGTTATTGAGAAAAATATATAGATCACTACCTAGCTAAATAGTATTACACTGTCTAGACCAGGAGTGTCCAATCTTTTGGTATCTCTGGACCACACTGGAAGAAGAGTTGTCTTGGGCTACACATCAAATACATTACAACATGTAATCACAAAAAAATCTCAACTTTTAAGTAAATTGTGTGTTGGGCTGCATTCATAGCTATCCTGAGCCACATGTGGCCCGCGGACCCCAGGTTGGATGCCCCTGTGTCTAGACCTTTGTAGCAAATCTTAGGTATCCCCTAACCCATCATTACTAACATTATTAAACTTAGTTATAGAACAACAGTAATTATTAATTCAGTTCCTCACTAGAATTAAATACTGGGCTTATTTAGTACTAAAGCAGGTGATACGATATTTTAGCACATTTCCACCATAGGATACTACTACCACTTTACATAATTCAGAGCAACCAAACAGGAAAGAGAAGTGAATTGTGTTCATATATATGTACTGTGCTGCTTAAGTTAAAAAAAACGTTCATCTCCCTTAAGACATAGAGACATCTTATTTTTCCCACATGCTTATCTCAGGTAAAGCAATTGCTGCATTATTTAATGATAAGAGCTATCTATCCATGGTGGGAGAAAAAATTTTATAGCCTTCAATTTTATTCTAAACTTTAATATTAGTAAATGGGAGTGTATTAATTAACAGGATTTATTTCAAATGCTTTTCTAGCATTGTTTTGGTCTAACATAACAAATAAACCAAAAGATGGATCAGGCATGGAACACTATGTTTATAGTTGGCTAACAATTTTTAATGGGGTTATAGATAAACTGGAGTACATTCAGGACCAAGCCACTAAGGTAGTCAGGATACTCAAAAGCACATTGCACATAAATTGAAGGAGGCAGGCTGTCCAACTTTTCAGACAGGAGCCCAAATGGGATGATGATAGCCAACTTTAATAGTTAATGGTCATAAAGAAGAATTAGAGCAAAATTTAATTGAAACAAAAGGTATTTCAAAAATACTTTTAAAATAAAAGGGAATTATTATAAAAGTAGTACTTGGCAATCGTTTAATAATAATGAGTAGAGAAGCAAAGGAACTAAAAGTAAAGTTGTAATGGAACTATAAATTCATCGCTCTTTAGAAGTACCCACTGTTATTACTTTGGTGGATAACCTTGCATATCTATCACTTACTCTTTTTAGTGGTACATTAAAGACTGTCATGACCCAGAGAAAAATGTTTAAAAACATGGTTTTTAATTTTTTAAAAATACTCATGTGAGGACATGCCCATTGATTTTAGAGACAGGGGAAGGGAGGGAGAGAAACATCAATATGAGAGAACACAATCAACCCATTGCCTCTCTTATGCATCCCAACCACACCACAACCGGGGACCAAAACTGCAACCCAGGCATGTGCCCTGACCGGAATCAAAGTCACTACCTTTTGGTCTACAGGAGGATGCTCAAACCAACTGAGCTCCATTGGCGAATGCTAAAAACAGGGTTTTAAACTCACTTCCTTACTATTGGAGATGCTCATTGGTGTTATAAATTATTTCAGATGAAAGTTTTACTTTTCTCCTTTGATTAGGTTTTGAATTCTTGTGTTTCTAAAGTATTAAGAAACATTGCTGCTATATTCCTGGGTTCCAATCGAGGAACAGGTAGCCCAAGAATAAAGCCTACATTTGTAGGTAAAGGATGAAACTGATTTTTATTTTAAAAAAATTGTCCCTCTGACCAAGAAAATTTATTCCTACAGAAAGTTTCAATCTATAAGGAGCTATATAAGTCCATTTCTTAAAATCACTATAATTGTTTCATATAGTAAGCTGTTTAATATAGCCATAAATTTTATAAATGCTTCATTTTTTTCTCACAGACAATGATGCTGGTGGGCATGAGCCTCGTTGTTCTGCTGCAACAGGCTGCAGTCGTGGTAAGGATTTCACTTACAAGATGGGTTTTAAGCTCTGCAGAGAGGGCTGCCTTATTCATAGCTCATGGTGAATGTGACGACGACAAAGATGGTGGTTGCAAATCTCCTGGGAGGGGGAGAAAAAGAACTATTCCCTCATCACATAATGCACTTTGGCTCTCACCAATGTGTATATTTACAGTAATCAGTGACCTTTTTACCCATTAACATTATTGAGCAATAAGACACTGGGCCAGCAGTGAGCATTAGATGAGAAGCATAGCATGAATCAGAATGTAAAATTAACTCACTGTTTGATTTACAGGAATTCATTTTTATCATAAGTAGCTTGCTCAGTTGAAGGATTTAACATGTGCTTGGAGATTTGGTTTCTAGTCCCACAAAAGTATGTATTTGATATGACAAAGTCCTCAACAACAGCTGCTCAAAAATGAAACTACAATTTTGGCTTCCAAAGTTTTGCTCAACACGTTTCAATTTAGTTCAATTCAACAACCACTTATTTAGTGTATACTATTGCATAGTGCTAGATGCTAGGGATAGTGCAATAAGTAAGATTAACATAGTAACTGCCCACATTAACACTTGAGTAGTAGAGGATCGATGAGTCAACTGGTAATTTGAAAGTGTAAGTGCATTATTTAGGTAAATATGAGGTTCTAAAGAGTGTTATTACTGACATTTGCTATTTTTTTTAATTCTAAGCGTTCTTTTCTTTTCATCTCATTTAATCCTCATGATAATATAATAAGAATGATTTAGACCAGTAAAGAGAAAAGACAGAGATGGAGAAGGGTAAGTTGTTGAGGAAAAGGTTACGTCATGTTTGAAGCATAACAGGTAAGAGAGCGTGGGAGTTTGAGCATGAGCCAATTTGGAGTATGAGGTAAGAGACAGTGTGTTTGGTGGGGTTAGAAGAGATGACTATGGGGTGAAGCTGGAGTAGTAAGAGCAGGCTCAGGTCCCATGGTCCTTACAAACAATGTTAAGTGCAGTCAGGGAGCATCTGAATTAGAGGGTGAAACAGTGAGGTTTGCATTTCAGAAAGATCATGCCATCGTATGGCAGGGGGAAAGACTGGAGGCTGGGGGGCTGGTTGGGAAGTTGTTCACTAACATAGGTGATAAACTATGACAGTGGCCTGTACTTGATTCTAGGAATTGAACAGGGTGCAGCCAAGGAGGGGCCCCAAATGGGGATTTGTAATGGGGTCCAGAACTCAGGCTGTCCAGGAAATATTAGAGAATATATATATATATATATATGATATCCTCACCCCCACAAGTCTGAGCTGGGGGATGGGATGCATGAAGCAGGGCCATTGAGAGTTGTTTTGAATAGCAACAGTTTTGCAGATAACCTCTAGAACGGTCGTTTAACATATCTATAACCTTTAACTGGTTTCATGGATATGTTAAATAACTGTGGCCATGCTTTGAACCAGGGACATGGGAGTGACTTCAACCCATGGTGTAACTTGGAGGCAACTCTCCCTGGTTACAGAGACTTCTTAGGAACTTGGAGATGATTGGCTCCATGCCATGGGGCCATGCCTGCCCAGACTTACTATGGCAGCCCAGTAAAGCTGGAAGGATGTGGGAATGCTGGAAGGTGTAACTGATTGTGGGAGGAATCAGAAATGGTGCTGCAGAGGAAGATTGGAGCTGGGATTTAAACCCAGGCATGGCAGCCATGCTGAGGCTTTTTGGTTGGGACCAAGCAACTTTGGTGAAAGCTGGGACCAAGCAGCTTTGGTGGAAGTTGGGACCAAGCAGCTTTGGTGAAAGTTGGGACCGTGCAGCTTTAGGGT